>JAMWYP010000619.1:0-102402 GCA_025563575.1 Acacia pycnantha
GATCGGCCATAACATCGAGGTCTACATGGGCGACATGATCGTCAAATCGGGTGAGTCAAATGATCACACATCCGAGATCTAGAGCAAACATTTAGCAAGTTAAGGGCGCATCCAATTCGGTGAACCGGCAAAATGTGCGTTCGAGTACTGAAGGAAAATTCCTCGGCCTCTTGCTCACCCCAGAGGAATCGAGGCAAACCCAGATAAGTGTAAGGCCGTATTAGACATGCGAGGCCCCGGGAAACAAGAAAGAAGTCCAGCGAGTGCTGGGCCGGTTGGCCGTGCTAACTAGATTTTTGCCCAAATCGGCGAAAAGCGCCTTGCCTTTCTTTAAGTTGCTTAAAAAGGACACCTCGGAAATTGGACCCCGGAGTGTGACGCCGCATTTTCAAAGATTAAGCAATGCTTGGCCCTCCATGGGTCCTATCGAAACCACGGCCGTGAAACCCTCTTCCCCACTTATCGGTTGGGGAGGAAGCGTGCTTCGGTTCTTGTCAGGGAAGGAAAGAATGGCCAAGAACCAATATACTTCGTGAGCAAAGCTTTCCAAAGCTCGGAGCTAAGATATCGAAGTTGGAGAAATTGGCTTTCACCATAATAATGACGGCGCGCCGGCGCTAGCCGTACTTCCAAGCTCACAAGGTAACGGTTCGAACCGGCCAACCCATTCGACGGTACTCCATAAGCCGGACACAGCGAGGCCGAATGATCGGTTGGGCCATTGAGTTATCCGAGTTTGACATCACATATGAAGCACGACACGCTATTAAGTCACACCCCCAAGCCCCCCCTCAGAGCTAACTCCAACTAATAACGACCCCGGCAACATCGACCTCTGGAATGTATACGTCGACCAGTTCGTCCAACTCGAAGGAAGCGGAGCCGGAATCATCATAGAGAGCCCCGAAGGAGTCACGATCGAACACTCCCTACATTTGAATTTCTCGACGTCAAACAATCAGGCCGAGTATGAGGCTCCCTGGCCGGACTCCGGCGAGTCAAGGAGCTCGGCGCCCAAGAGTCTCGGCCCTCACCGACTGCCCCCTCGTCGCCGCCGGATAGACGGGACATACCGGGCTAAAGGGCCTCTGGCTAAGTACCTTAGCAAAGTCAAGAAAATCCAGGGGAATGGTCAAGTAGTGAAGGTTACCCATATACCAGGGGAAAATGTCGAGCCGACATCCTCCCCAGCGGCGACACTAAAGGGACGACCAACCACGAGAACCGTCATACAACAAAAGGTCGAAAGAGCCGACAACGTAATGGTCATATCCGACGCCAGGGATTGGAGGAAGCCGCTCGAGGACTACATTGAGCGAGGGGTGTCCCCCCGGAACGGCGAATGCCCAAACCGATACGGGAGGCCGCGGTATACACATGGTAGACGATCAACTTTAGGAAAAGGCTTGCATACCCAGATGTTAAGGTGCCTGGGTACTCCCGAAAGTAGATATGTCCTCGTAGAGATCCATGGAGGAATCAACGGACAACACATGGGTGCGAAAGCATTAGCAAGAAAGGCACTTAGGGCCGGGTACGAAGGGGGGCCCATGCGGGCGGGGCGAACGAATTTGTGAAGGCATGTGATAGTTGCCAAAACACGCCAAAATCATTTGGTCCCCTCCATCGAGACATGGAATATATCTCGGCCCGTGGCCGCTCTTTAAATGGGGAATGGATTTACTCGGACCATTTAAGCTGGCCCCGGACAACTTCGATGGCTAATCGTGGCGGTGGACTACTTTACCAAGTGGATTGAAGCCGAGCCGCTCGCCACTGTCGCCCGTAGGTCGGCGCTTCATCCAACATAGTATTTTTCCCGCGAATCCGTGAGGTAGTGACGGACAACGGCACCCGGTTCACCGACAAGAATTTCGGGGACATGATGGTGGACCTCGGCATCACGCATCACTTTGCATCGGTCGAACACCCCCAATCGAACGGGCAGGGCGGAGGCGGCAAACAAGGTAATCTGGACGGACTTCGGAAAAAGATGCAAGAGCCGGCACTGTTGGGTCGAACAGCTTTATAATGTCTTGTGGGAATTCGCACGACTATCCAATCGGCTACCCAAGAGACACCCTTCCGCATGACATACGGATGCGAAGCCATGATCCCGGTCGAAGTTGGTCGGCCATCATGGGAAGGCTTAGAACCACGGAAGAAGGAGAACAATCGAATTCCGGGCGTTGGCCGCTGAGATGGAGCGTAGATGAAGTCGGGACCACGGCCCATTCCTTGAGACATAGCGACCAAGCAGGCGGCGGCGAAACACAACGAAAGGTCAAACCCGGGGCATTCGGCCGGGGCGACCTGAGTCCTAAGAAGGGCCGACATCGGTAACAAGAACGCCCGGGACGGCAAGGCGGCGCAAATTGGGAAGGACCATACAGAGTAAAGGAGAAGTTAGAAAAAGGAGCATATGTTATCGAAACACTGACAAGAAAACCCATCAAGAGGACATGGAATGGCGACAAACTGAGGGCCTATTATAGTTAAGGCCCAGTCACAGCCAGGATGTCGCAACGGACACCTCGTGTCCAAGCTAAGTTTTGATTTTGTTATTTCAAGCTTATTTTGGTTTCAGTCATTTCTCTTCTGCAAATTTTCCTTTCATTGTCAGCTTTGTGAAGCTAATCATCTCTTGAATAAATAAATGGTTTATTGACCAAATGTTCAATTTTAAGAGGACTAAAATGATTCGCTAAATAAGCAGACAGACACCGAGGTCTATACACCCGGTAAATATTTTGATGCATCGAAATTGACACCTAAGTAAGAAGGTGAATAGTCATATCGGACCCTGATCAGGTCCACATGGTCAAAGTGTGTCCCGACGACGACCACGGATGAGCATGTGACCATTCACCCTTACCACGGTTAAAAATCACGGATAACGACTCCGAACCTCGTAGCGCGGTATATTTAGACACACCCACTCATGCACTGGTTTAAGACACCGGGAAGAGTACTATGCAGACTCTAACTATTTAAAGACCCTGGCCCGGTCTACAACTTGACTACATGCAGAACATGCATAAGGTTAAAAATAAACAACGAAATACTATTTGAATCTCCATTCATAAGGTTAATCGTTCAAAGTACAAACAAGATCTACATTGCAGATTACTACAAAACCGGCCTCCTAAGCCGAAAATAAATAAAGAAAAAGAAAATTGGCAAATCTTCAAGGGGCCGCCTCGTCCTCAGGCGCCCCACTACCAGCAGGCTCGGCTCCAGAAGCAGCCCCTTCCCCGGCACGCTCTCCACCGTCAACCTCGGAACGCACTCCACCGTCGACCTCGGCATCTGACGAGGGTTCTTCTTCAGGAGACGGAGGTGGAGGAATGAGAACACCGGCCTGAAAACGAGAGCGACATCCATAGCCGGCGAGGTTCAGAGTCAGGCCTGGATTCAGATATTCAATTTGAGCCAGGGCCATCTTGAAGCAGTCCGACGCGGTCCTCCTCACCGCATCCACCGCCATCTCGTGAGCGATCTTCTCCTCTCCCAGTCTTTCCGAGTCTGCTCGGCCCCAACGTGCGCGGCTCGCCGCGCACCTGGTAAGCCGCTTTCCCGCATCCATAGATTGAGAATGCAAGTTTCATCTCCGCCCCAGACTAGAGTTGGCTTCGGGCCGAGAATTGGCATTGGCAGTTTTGAATTGGCATCGGCCGGGCGGCTTGGGTCTGCATCAGATCAGCGTTGGCCCGCGTCAATGCCTGGTGGGTCAGCAGAAGGTCTTCGCCATATTTTTCAGCGGCATCTTGGGAACTTTTAAGTTCCACCTTAAGCCCCGTCCCTTCAGCCTCGACTCTCTCTCTTATCCCCCGCGAGCCGCAGCTTTCTCCTGGCCAGACTCCAATCCCGGTTTGAGCTCGGGACTGGCGGAAGCTCGAACATAATAGTTATGGAGGTGCGAGATAGGCTGCGAGACAAACCAAGGGCTGGCAAAGACTATCGGAAACGTCTTGCACTTTATGAACGTCCTCGTTTGAAAGAGGCCGAGGGCTTAAGAGCCCCCGACGGCGGAAAGAAGGCCATACCGATCTCTTCAGAGACATCCCCGTCCCAAGCTTGGCTCCTTTTGAAGGCTCCAGGGCGTACAGTGGCGGCCGGTTCAGATAGAAGAGAAGCCGAGTCAGAGGCAGCCACCTTTTCCCCTTATCGGGAGACGGAAGAGGATCGGTAGGGGTAGAGGCCCGTAGCGAGCGAGGGGCCGGAGCGAGACGGAGGCACCACACAGTGTCGGCCTCCTCGGATGGAGGAGGAAGGTACTACTTCGGTTGGACGGCCAAGAGGGAGTAGCCGAAGGAGTAGCGGATAGCCCCGATCCTGGCCTTCGAGAGGCGTCGGGACCGTAGACGCCGCAGGAGCTTTCTTCTTGGCAGGCTCGGCGGACCGTTTCTTGGGAGCTTTCTCTCTCGGTTTGCCGGCCGGCGGCAAGGTATACGCAAGGTAGTCCGGATTCAGCTCCATAGCACCCTGACCTGTTACAAAGGCAGCCCAGAAACAAAATTAAAAGAAGCTAATTGGATGACGAAAATCAAGTAGAACGACAGAATTCATATCAATAAAGCCATACTGGAGGCCGAGCCGGACTCCACACCGGCCTTCTTGATATAGAAGGCCGCCCTTTTGACGCCGTGTTCGGCAACGTAAGACGCCAGCCGAGCGGCATGCTCCCTCTCCTCCTCAGAGAGGTCCTTGGGCGCGCCCTGGTATGTGGAAGAGGAGAAGTTATGATGTTCGGAGGTCCAGTAAAGAGGGAAGCGCCACTCAACGCCGGGACCTTCAGCGGCTTTTAGAAACCGGGCACTTCCCAGGGATTGCAACAACTTTAAAAAAGCATTTTGAAATGCTTGAAGGAGTCGGAGAAAGAGTTCATAAGCTTCCGGTCCGCCTCGGCACGAAAGAGAAGTCAACCCTTTCAAAGAAGGCGGTTCCTTACCCGACCGAGGGGTGAAAGGAGAGAAAAAATGAAGGAAGAGGGCGGCGGTACACGGAATGGCGGGATCCATCGTCGGCGAGATATGCGGCACGGGCGGATAACCCCCGCGTTTGGGTGAAGCCGAGGAGCCGGATGAAGGTAGTGGAGAACGGACATTTGGAACCGGTAAACGGAAACGAATACCGAGCCGGGTCATATAATCCCGATAGAAAAGAAAGAAGTTAGGAGACCTTGGTTCCCGAGCGGCGCAGATCGGCTCATCCTCTTCGGGGGGCAAGACAACATCCCGATGACCCCGGAGACCCCACTTTCGCCACATCCGCGTCGGTCATCAGCGAATGTATGGTTAACATTTCACTCGTCACGGGGGGATACCGGATCGCGGGGCCCGGTGAAGGACTACCGAGTGGGCCTCGGATCGGAAGCGAGACGAGGAGACGACGTAGACTCCATTTACCTACAACAAAAGGAAATAAAACTAAAGTCAGAACTAAGCAGAATACCTGATGAAGACAGATCGGAGAAAGGAGGACCCTTGGAGTTGGACACGGGCTCAGCTGACGAGTTATGCCGACATGAGCCCAAGACGACTTCGGCCATACGGTCTTGCCCACTCGCAATAAGGGAGGAGCTCTCGGCAACACAATCCCAACAGGGACCGTGATAACCAGCTGGTAATGACCCCGACTCGGACGGACGATGCACTTGGTAGGCGTTTATGGGCTCGACTAGAAGAGGCTCGGACACTGCCGAACTATGAGAATCTGCACAGCGGGGCCGGTTCAGAAGCGGCCCCGGGCCCGAACCACAGTGCAAGGCCTCCCGGCCTCCGTGCACCCGACCGACCACGGAGAGCCAAAGACAGGTTTTCCTCCTCGGTTAAAGAGGTCCCTAGCGGCCAATAACTAAAAAGGGATAACGCTCCCGAGAGGGCCTCATCGTCGTTAGGACCTAAAGGCGACGTGAAGACGAGACTTCCCAATCCATCAAAGTCCAAACCTATACAACCAACACAAGGATAAGAAGGAGGGGAAAAACTAAGACCAAAACAAGGAAAACCGAAACGAAGAAGTTTAGCGTAGGAATGGAATGAGCAAATGGAAAAAGTGGTAAAATGAACTACGCCAGTAGTTTATATCGAGAGAAAAGAAGGGGGGAAATTCAAAACGAAAGAAGCCCAACCGACGAGGGTAGTCACGACCTTTCACCCCGAAAGTTGAGGGGACGTGCAACGTACGCGGGCATTAAATGCGCACGAAATACGGGCGGCGGACACGTTAATCAAGGCCTCCCAATCGCGGCCGGGTGGCGCAGGTAATCATGGCAAGATCAGAGTAGGCTTCCCAAGAGTCACGCCGTGGTCACAACAACTCGGGCGTCGGATTGAGCCTTGACTCCGGCATATCACTCGCGGCCAAAATCGGTCCACACCGCCTAGGGCTCTTATGCAGTGGTCACTGCGCGGTAGGGCCAGAGATTATCACCTCGGATCCTTACGTCGTCGGTCATCACCACGGCATTCTTAGGACCGTGGGCTATTACCTCGGTCCCCTAAGGCTATCATTAACCACGCGGATCATTAGATCAAGCAACAACACCATCCATTCGGAGGGGAACCGGATGCGTCCAGGTATAACATCGGATGAAGGCAAAGCCTCGGATGGCGTGAGCCGAGATATCGTACACCCCCGTGGTCAGAAACATCACTCTCCAGGGTGAGGGGGCAACTGTTACGGACCTGGATAAGGCCCAATCACGATAGGGCCCAACCACAGGCAGGCATATCAGATCCGCCATAACAGCAATCCAAGGATATCTCAACTACCCCGGAAATATAGGAGTATATCCGTAGGGAGATAGGCAGTTCAGATTATAAGCCAGATATATCGCGAATGCCGCCCCAGGTACCTTCTATAAATACCTGGTCAACAGCCTAAGGTAAACACGCTCTAAACCTAGACTGTTTACCTCTTTGTTACACCGACGCGCACGCCCCGCCCCTCGGCTAGAGCACAGTTGTGTTCGGTGATCCCGTCTCCGTCTGTGTGCTTCCACACGCACCTGAGCCGAGACCCTTGATCCAATATCAAATCACCGGCCCATTACACTTGGTTGGACATCATGTTCTACACTTGAACATATACTTTTATAAATAAAATTAATTTATAATTTGAAGGTTTTATCTTAAACTTAAAATTACAATAATTTTTAAATAATAATTGTAAAGTTTAAAATTATGAGTATGTATTTTCATTGATACTTTTTTTTTCCAGATTTAATTTGTTTCCATATCCTTTTAAAAAATATGGATTACCTTATTAATTTATCCCTTTTAAATAGGAGAGAGTGGGCATATGTGATCGGAGTCCACATTACATGCTTAGATTTACATGCTTATTAGGTGTTTATACCTCTAATTAGAGATATAATCATATATATATATATATATATATATATATATTGTATTTATTTAAATTTAAATTATATGTGCCTTTTCGAGATGTTTTTGCACCAAGTATTTCAAATTAATTAATTTCCAATTTTGCATTTGTCTGTACACCAGTATTATGAAAATTAATTAATTTGAGATATTGGGTGCAAAAAACATCTCAAAAAGCAACATATAATTTAAATCTAAATAAATATAATATATAAAAAATTAAAAAAAAAAATGCTTATAAGCATGTAATGTAATGTGGATTCGATGTGACCGTGGGAGTGAAGGATGCAGAAGTTGAACCCAAATCTTGATTTGATTTTAGATTTTTTTTTAATGTGGTCTGATATTGAATCTTGTTGATTTTAAATCTTGAATCTTTCTGATATGAATAAGAAAACATCAAGGGGATGGTGGTCAAATTGAAGCAAAGGCAGTGGGAGGAGAGGAGAGAGAGGAAAAGGCAATCAGAAGCAGCGACGACGGAAGGTTTAGAAGTCTTGGAGTGGATGGCGGCAAAGTCAGACGGTAGCAGTGATGGTAGAGAGAGTCTGGAACAAAGGAGTGATGGTGTTGATCCATCAATCTCACCAGCTGAGTAGGGTACCAATGAGGAAAGAGGAAAATAAAATGAAAGCCTAAGCTGTGGTGTGTAGGGGGCAATAATCCCTTTTTTTTTCCCTCGAAAAGTCACTGTGATGGTGAGAGAAGCTCCAACAATTTACCTTAACCCAAGGAGCCACTTCATTATCAAAAGTTCGTCATATCTTGAAGCCATGCCAACACCCAAAAATCATGTGTTTCACTACCACTAGACTTCTTTTATTTTGCAGACATCCCAAATAGGCTTTGTGTGTTTGAATTAGCTTTTAAAAAATAACTTTTACAATTTATGAAATAAACATATGAGAGGAATTTTGTTTTGACTTACGAAAAATAGCTTCTAAAACTATGTTTCTTACTCGAACACTTAATAAAGATGGGAAGTGAGACCCCACCCATGGGCAGACCCACTCACATGAGAAGGGGGCAAGTGCCCCCTTTGAATTTTGATGTGAGCATATATATATTTTTGATAGAAAAGGAATTAACATAAAAAAAAAAAAGTATAGAGGGAAATTAATTCCAGTGATTAGTGCCCACCCTTGATAATAAGTGCCTAGTCTTTGATGTGAGAAATTAATTAATGCCCATCCTTGATAATAAGGTAATTAAAATACATACGTACTTGAACTTATTAAGTGTCTAGTCCTTCGATAATAAGACAATTATGATATAATTCCAAAAAATAAAGCTTAGAATGATGATATTATAATTATTTTTATTGTAATATACTTTTGTTATTAAAATATATGTACTTGAACTTATTGAGTGTCACCCTTCATTGTAATTTAAGTAATTGTATTTCTAATAGCACTTAGCCTTGCGTTTCTATATAACATGTTTGTAAAATAACTGTCTCTCTTATTATATCATTAATACCCACTTGATTTCATAAATATTTTTTTAATATTTTTTTTTGTTTTTTTATGTATTTAAAATTTTCCTTAAAAAAAAAAATTCAGGGGCACCACCCTCGAATCCCTCCTACCACTAGTGCCCACCCTTAACTATTTTTCTGGGTCTGTCCCTGACCCCACCATCATGTTTTTGTTTATATTGTATAGTTGTATTGGGAATGATTTGATTTAGCTGATCATATATTCTATTTTTATGAAAAGTAGAGTGTTGTAAATTTGTCCTATAATATCACATTCTTCGATATAGCTAACACCATTTAATGAGTTTTGAAGACGTGTTTAAATTGTTATTTGATGGTAAAGGTGCATTGCACTATTGTTTAAAGGATACATTGCAGTTGCACCATTTCATAATTTAGGTATTTAGTGGGAGAGTTTATGCTTGTTAATTTAAATAAAAACATTAAGTTTCTTTGAAATAATTCTTTTTTATTAGATATGAACTGTGATCCATATATCATGGTCAACAACAACAAAAACCTGTGATCCATATATAGTTGACTTAATTTGGGGGTTGGGGCGTCCGCTCTCCATCACTATTTTAAAATATTGCCGGCCTACCGGTGTTTATTTAAGGGAAAATTTTGCTTAAGTTCCAATAAAGGAAAAAAATTACAAAAAAACCCATTGAAATCACAAAATTACAGAGAAGTCCCAATGGACTTTTAGTTGTAAATACATGCACTTCTGTTGTAAATATATGCATTTCGGTTGTAAATGGTTTAAGACTTTTTTTATATTATTTGTATGGAATTAAAATCCAGGTTTTTAAATATTGTTGTAAATACATGCATTTCCTGTTGTAAATGGTCAGATGTTTAAATGTTGTCGTAAATATATGCATTTCCGGTGTAAATCGAAGTCCCAATGGACTTTTTTTTATATATTATTTGTATTCACAACAAGAAATGCATGTATTTACAATAGGAAATGCATATATTTACAACAACATTTAAACACCTGACCATTTACAAGATAAATGCATGTATTTACAACAACATTTACAACGGGATGACCATTTATAACAGTCCTCTCTTTTATTTTCTTTTATATTTTTTTAATGTTTTTGTGATTTTTTTATTTTGGATTTCTGTTTTGTGATATTTATTAAAGTACCTCGCGAGGTAGCACAGGTAGGTCCCTTTTTTTTAATTTTACTTTATTTGTTAAATTTTTTCTGTTTTTTTTTAAATTTTTTTTAAACTTTACCTCGCGAGGTAGCAGGAGAACAAATTGCCTTTTCTTTTATATTTTTTCGAATTTTTTTATTTTTCATTTATTGTTTTTGATCTTTATTAAAGTACCTCGCGAGGTAGTTTTACTAAACTACCTCGCGAGGTGCACCCCTTTTAATTTAATTTAATTTTTTAGTTTTTAATGTTTCTAAGTGTATTATCTGTTTTGAATATATTTTTAAAAAAATTAACCTCGTGAGGTAGCAGGGTGACCTCAGATTTTATGTTATATTTTAATTGTTTTTGTATCTTTTATTTTTCGATTTCTTTTTAAATTTACATCTTAAGGTAACGGTCCGTTTTTTTTTATTGTAAATTTTTAATTCTTTTCTGAATATTTTTATTGTTGTTTTGCTATTTAACTTTTTTTTTTAAATTTTTATAAATGTACCTCACGAGGTGTAATACCCCGAAATTTGAATTAGGGAATTTAAGGGCCAAAGTGCCAAAATGACCAAAATGCCCTAAGGGACATAAATATTTAGGAAAAATGTGAAAAATCCTAAAAGTCAGTGAAATAATTATTTGAATAATGAGAGTATGTTATCTCTAATTAGGGTAATTTAATAAATTACAAACTTGGAGAAATTGAATAAAGATATTCAAAAAGTATTGTAATGGCTATAATGCCCTCACAAATTCTAAAATACTGCAGAACACGGGAAACGAGAAATGTCGGTGTTATAATTATGAGGTAATGGGACATTCTAATTAAGAAAATTATCAACTAATGATAATAAAGTGATTAAGTAATTTCTAGCTAATTACTTAAGTACTGTGCAAAAGAAATTATGAAATAATTATGTAAAACTCAAAAATTAGTGGTAATTGGCTTAAAATTAGTAAAAATATATTTACTAATTAATAATTAATTAATTAAAAAATAAAATAAAAATATTTAAAAAAAAAAGGGTGTGTCTTGGCCGACATCTTTGTTGGTGAAAGAAGAAAAAAAAAATAGAAAAGTAATTAAGGTAGTGTAAAAAAATGAAACTCTTATTAAATAATAATATAATTAATTGAAGTGAATAGTAAATGTAAAAATAGGAAACGGATCCTATCTAGAGAACCAGGAATAGGAATCCCAAGATCAAGGTAAAATATTGATCAGTGAGTTTTACCTTTAAGTGACCTCTTAGGAAGTTAATTAGAGGTAGTTTGTGCTTTTTCCTAATAAGACGAAATAGGGAAAAATGCATATAGGCATATTTTGGATATAAAGAAAATAAATTCTAACTCAATATCTAGGAATGAGTTTGAATTTATTTTGACATATTTGGAATCGGTGAATTTTTCGGAGAAGATGATGTTTCAGTAATGTGTTTAAAGCAGGACCGTCGGACACGTTTTCAAGGAACTTGGTGACGGTTGGAACCCTATATGGAATCGAAATTTAGGTTAACTTGAACATTTCTAATAAGTGAGAACATGTCTTCAAAGTTGTAAATCCAGAATTTTGAGATTTCTCCGAAATCACGCGAATCGGGTACCGATCGGGAAAAACTGGTGGACCGGGCATAAAGTAACAATTTTGGAAATTCCCACCTTGTCCCTTCAAAATCCTATAAATACCCCCCCTCCTTCATAATTCTCACACCTTTTCTTCCTTCTCTTGGCCGAAATTTTTGGTTGAGAAAGAGAGAAAGGAGCTCTGGGGAATTGTGCGTGGCTCCTGTAGAATTGTCCGGAAAGTCTTCAACGGGTAAGTCTTTCGGTCTTTAGTTTTTAGTTCGAAAGATAGTAGAATTGTTAGATAGTTTTAGGAAGTAGGGAATGAGATTCCTACTATTGTTTTTAGGCCTCATTACATTGAAAAATGCTCGACGAGGTCAAAACTTGGTAGGGATCGAGTACCTGAAAAGTTGTAGTTTTTATAGCTCTTTCAAAAATAGGGGTAGTAATGTTAGAATAGCCTTTAAATTTCGAGTATGATTAGGGTATCATATGGGAGGGCTATTTTAGTCATTATTTTCAAGAATCATAATTGCGTCGAAGTTCTGGCGAATTTTCGGGAAGAAAATTTGTCAGAGTAACGAAGTGCTGGCGAAATTCCGCCGATTAGGGGTATAGGGGCAAAATGGTAATTTTTACCTAAAATGCCAGTTATAATGCCAAATCACTAATGAAAGTGATATTACTCCTATAGGACATCAGAAACTACGTCTGCTGCCGATCTGTTTGTCAGACGTCTGCATTGGACATTTCGCATATTTTTAAGTAAACGTGCCGTTTAGCGAATTGCCGGCATTCGTCAACGGAGGTGCGTTCGCGTCTTTGTAACACTAACGCTGATGATTATTGAATGTATATATGTGTTGATATGTTGTGTAAATAGTTTGATCTGAAGGCAAGGCTAGTCCATGTGGGTAAGCCAAATAGTCGTAGTAAAGTCGGTGAGGCCCCATGATAGACACTTACTGGTCATGCTATTCGGTGCTATATGAACTGTGTCTATGGAACCGTACTTAGATGCACCGTATCTATGGAACCGTACTTAGATGCCTGCCGTGTCTATGGAACAGAACTTAGATGCACCGTGTCTATGGAACCGTACTTAGACACACTGTGATTAAGGTATCGTACTTAGATCACTATTACGTTTTTATGTTGTTATTTAATGATCATGTACGGCTTGATCAATGTTGTAAAATTTGCAATACTTGTTGGACATATACTGTTTATAAGCATGAGGTTAACCGTTACACGAGATCAATGCGCTAAATTGGATCTTAGCTATAGCCCGGGTTCGGAGGACCGGAGGCCGAGAAGAGAAGCAAGCAGGCCACGTAGAAGATTCGGATGAAGATCCATTTCTGTTGTATACTACCTTTGAACCACATGGGTTTTGTACTTGTTGTTGTATCCGGCCAGGACTTACGGCATTTTATATGTACATATCAGGTTACTCAATGCTACGATGCTCTACTCGATCATTTTGAAAGGATGTTTAAAAAAAATTTATCTTGCTTTTTGAAATTGGGTTGTTACACGAGGTAGTACAAATACCTCGTGAAGTAGGCTCTTTTTTTAAATTTTATTATTTTTAATTTTTATGTTTTTTTCGTATTTTTTTAAAAAGTTTACCTTGCGAGGTATGATCCTCTCTTTTATTTTCTTTTATATGTTTTTAATGTTTTGTGATTTTTTTATTTTGGATTTGTGTTTTGTGATATTTATGAAAGTACCTCTCGAGGTAGCACAACTACCTCGCGAGGTAGGTCCTTTTTTTTAATTTTACTTTATTTGTTATATTTTTAATATTTTTATTGTTTTTTAGTCTTTTAACTTTTTTTTCAATTCTTATAAATGTACCTCACGAGGTAGTACAACTACCTCGTGAGGTAGGCTCCTTTTAAAATTTTATTTTTTTAATTTTTTATGATTTTTTCGTATTTTTTTAAAGAAGTTTACCTTGCGAGGTAACATTCCTCTCTTTTTATTTTCTTTTATATGTTTTTAATGTTTTTGTGATTTTTTATTTTGGATTTCTGTTTTGTGATATTTATTAAAGTACCTTGCGAGGTAGCACAACTACCTCGCGAGGTAGGTCCTTTTTTAATTTTACTTTATTTGTTAAATTTTTTCTGGTTTTTTTAAAAAATTTTTTAAAAGTTTACCTCGCGAGTAGCGGGGCTACCTCGCGAGGTGCTAACCCGCCTTTTCTTTTATATTTTTTCGAATTTTTTATTTTTCATTTATGGTTTTTGATTTTATTAAAGTACCTCGCGAGGTAGTTTAGTAAAACTACCTCGCGAGGTGCACCCCTTTTTTTAATTTAATTTAATTTTTTAAGTTTTTTTAATTTTTCTAAGTGTATTATCTGTTTTTGAATATATTTTTAAAAAATTAACCTCGTGAGGTAGCAGGGTGACCTCAGTTTTACCTTGCTTTAATTTTACTTTATTTGTTAAATTTTTTCTGTTTTTTTTTTTAAATTTTTTTTAAAAGTTTACCTCGCGAGGTAACAGCCGCCTTTTCTTTTATATTTTTTCGAATTTTTTATTTTTTATTTATTGTTTTTATCTTTATTAAAGTACCTCGCGAGTAGCACAACTACCTCGCGAGGTAGGTCCCTTTTTTTAATTTTACTTTATTTGTTAAATTTTTCTGTTTTTTTTTTTAAAATTTTTTAAAAAGTTTACCTCATGAGGTAATAGCCGCCTCTTCTTTTATATTTTTGAATTTTCTTATTTTTATTTATTGTTTTTGATCTTTATTAAAGTACCTCGCGAGGTAGTTTAGTAAAACTACCTCGCGAGTGCACCCCTTTTTTTAATTTAATTTAATTTTTTAAGTTTTTTTAATGTTTCTAAGTGTATTATCTGTTTTGGAATATATTTTTAAAAAAATTAACCTCGTGAGGCAGTTCGGTGACCTCAGATTTTATGTTATATTTTAATTGTTTTTGTATCTTTTATTTTTCGATTTTTTTTTTTTAATTTACATCTTAAGGTAACGGTCAGTTTTTTTTATTGTAAATTTTTAACTCTTTTCGAATATTTTTATTGTTGTTTTGCTATTTAACTTTTTTTTTAAATTTTTATAAATCTACCTCACGAGGTAGTACAAATACCTCGTTTTTATTTTCTTTTATATGTTTTTTTAATGTTTTTGTGATTTTTTTATTTTGGATTTCTGTTTTGTGATATTTATTAAAGTACCTCGCGAGGTAGCACAACTACCTCGCGAGGTAGGTCCCTTTTTTTTAATTTTACTTTATTTGTTAAATTTTTCTGTTTTTTTTTTAAATTTTTTTTAAAACTTTACCTCGCGGGAGTGCGAGGGCTACCTCGCGAGGTGCTGTTGCCTTTTCTTTTATATTTTTTCGAATTTTTTTATTTTTCAATTATTGTTTTTGATCTTTATTAAAGTACCTCACGAGGTAGTTTTACTAAACTACCTCGCGAGCTGCACCCCTTTTTTAATTTAATTTTATTTTTTAAGTTTTTTTAATGTTTCTAAGTGTATTATCTGTTTTTGAATATATTTTTAAAAACTTAACCTCGTGAGGTAGCAGGGTGACCTCAGATTTTATGTTATATTTTAATTGTTTTTGTATCTTTTATTTTTCGATTTTTTTTTAATTTACATCTTAAGGTAACGGTCACTTTTTTTTATTGTAAATTTTTAATTCATTTCTGAATATTTTTATTGTTTTTTTTCTATTTAACTTTTTTTTAATTTTTATAAATGTACCTCACGAGGTAGGCTCTTTTTTAAATTTTATTATTTTTTAATTTTTTGTTTTTTCGTATTTTTTAAAGAAGTTTACCTTGCGAGGTATGAGTCCTCTCTTTTATTTTCTTTTATATGTTTTTAATGTTTTTGTGATTTTTTATTTTGGATTTACGGTTTGTGATATTTATTAAAGTACCTCGCGAGGTAGCACAACTACCTCGCGAGGTAGGTCCCTTTTTTAAACTTTATTTTATTTGTTAAATTTTTTCTTTTTTTTTAATTTTTTTAAAAAGTTTACCTCGCGAGGTAGCAGTTTTTTTTTATTGTAAATTTTTAATTCATTTCTGAATATTTTTATTGTTTTTTTTCTATTTAAATTTTTTTTTTAATTTTTATAAATGTACATCACGAGGTAGGCTCTTTTTTTAAAAATTTATTATTTTTTAATTTTTTATGTTTTTTTCGTATTTTTTTTAAAGAAGTTTACCTTGCGAGGTGATCCTCTCTTTTTATTTTCTTTTATATGTTTTTAATGTTTTTGTGATTTTTATTTTGGATTTCTGTTTTGTGATATTTATTAAAGTACCTCGCGAGGTAGCACAACTACCTCATGAGGTAGGTCCCTTTTTTATATTTTACTTTATTTGTTAAATTTTTTTCTGTTTTTTGTTAAATTTTTTCTGTTTTTTTTTTAAATTTTTTTTAAAAGTTTACCTCGCGAGGTAGCAGGGCTACCTCGCGAGGTAACAGCCGCCTTTTCTTTTATAATTTTCGAATTTTTTTATTTTTCATTTCTTGTTTTTGATCTTTATTAACGTACCTGCGAGGTAGTTTTACTAAACTACCTCGCGAGGTGGACCCCTTTTTTAATTTAATTTAATTTTTTAAGATTTTTAATTTTTCTAAGTGTATTATCTGTTTTTGAATATATTTTTAAAAAAATTAACCTCGTGAGGTAAGGGGTGACCTCAGTTTTATGTTATATTTTAATTGTTTTTGTATCTTTTATTTTTCGATTTTTTTTTTTTAAATTTACATCTTAAGGTAACGGTTAGTTTTTTTATTGTAAATTTTTAATTCTTTTCTGAATATTTTTATTGTTTTTTTTCTATTTAACTTTTTTTTTAATTTTTATAAATGTACCTCACGAGGTAGTACAACTACCTCGTGAGGTAAACTCTTTTTTTTTAAATTTTATTATTTTTAAATTTTTATGTTTTTTCGTATTTTTTTAAAAAAGTTTACCTTGCGAGTGTAATCCTCTCTTTTTATTTTCTTTTATATGTTTTTAATGTTTTTGTGATTTTTTTATTTTGGATTTCTTTTGTGATATTTATTAAAGTACCTCATGAGGTAGGTCCCTTTTTTTTAATTTTACTTTATGAGTGTAATTTTCCCTTTATTTAATTTTTTAGAGATAGGTTTGTTTTTTTTTTTTTATGAAAATGCATTTGTCACCCGTTTAATCTATAAATTGTTTTTACTTTATTTTATAGAAATATATTTTTAGTCATTTAACTCTAATAATATTAGTCTAAATGACGAATTTTTGTTCAATCATTGTTACTTTTGAATATTAAACTCAATATATTATTATTTAAGAATGTGTTTTCAACCTTTAATGTTTTATTTCCAGTATTCTTAGCTAACAATATTAGTATTAGGGGATTAAAATACATTATAAAATTATGGGACCAAAATAAAACGCTATATAAAATTAAAGCACTACACACTTGTGGTTCTTCTTGGTTTTTTATTTTTATTTTTTATTTTTATTTTATTTATGAAACTTCCCATATTTTTTTTCGATAGAAATTTTAGGAGGGGTTGTGCTTCGTCTTGGTTTTTATTTATTTATTTATTTATTTTATTTATTATGAAACATCATTAGTCTATTATTACTGGAGGGGTTAGCATAAGTGGTAAATGACTCTCCTACCATAGCCAGGTGCGCGACGCAGGTCGGATCCGGATTAGTTAGTGCGAAGCTCTGGATACCGGATAGACAAAAAAAAAAAAATCATTAGTCCGTTAGGTCCTGTTTAGAGTGGCTTATTTTTTAGCGTTGGTGTGTAAAAATTTCAGTGGTTTTTAAGCCAACGACCCAATGAGAAAAAAATCCAATTTTTCGTGTTTGGATGGCCCATTGCGTTGGCTGAACTTTAAGTTAAAAAAGCTCAAACAGCCAGTTAAAGAAAAAGCTTCAGAATCGAGCTTTTTCCATAATGTTTTCAGCTTTTTGACGTGGGCCCCACCACTTCTACGACCATCAATCCAAAAACTAATCAACCTAACTTTTTTCCTGCTGATTTTTTTTTTTTTTAAAGTCAGATAGCTTTTAAGTCACTGCTCCTACAGCCAACCTAAATAGACCCATTCCCATACGAGAATCGGTCAACACTGAATAAGTCAAACGCGGTCTCCACACAGAACGAAGCCATAATAAAAGTTTGTACTAGAAACTTCCTCATATCAGACCAAGACAAAAAAAGTAATCATCCTCACGAGTCACGACGCTTCTTCCTCTTTCCCTTGAATGGACCATTTTGCCCTTGGCGGCCTTCCGCGAAGGCCATGGGGCGACCGACCTTCCTTCTTCATCCTGACCTGTAGCTTAGCTGTCTTCTATGTCTCCCCCTCCTTCTTGGAAATCCCAATCCCCATCCTTCATCCTCTTTATATACATCTCATCCTTCAATTCTCTTCACTCGTCTCTCTCTCATCTCTCTGAGTATCATATTTGACTAAATCTCTCTCTTTGATTCTTCTTCTTCAATGGCTTCACAAAACCCTCAAACTTATTTCCAAGATTCTTTGCCAATTATGGCTGGAAAGCTTGGTGGGGATGGTTTAATTGACGAGCTTTGCAATGGTTTTAATCTGTTGAAGGATGCCGATAAAGGGGTTATCACTTTCGAGAGCCTCAAGAGGAACTCTGATTTGCTGGGGCTACATGATATGAGCGATGAAGATCTTCGTTCTATGTTAAGGGAAGGGGATTTTGATGGTGATGGCGCTCTGAGTCAGCTGGAATTTTGCGTCCTCATGTTCAGATTGAGCCCTGAACTTATGGAGGGCTCTAAATTGTGGTTAGAGGAAGTCCTTCAACAAGAACTTAAAGATTACTTCTGATTTTTGTTTTGTTGATTTGTGAATTTGTCATGTTTGGAAGATTTTCCATATACTTGTGAGGGAAAAAAAAGTGAAAGAAAGGAAATGGAAAGTAACTCGAATGACATTCTTATGTATATCATCAGATCAATTGAATTATTCTTTTTCTGCCCAATACTTTTGTGCTGGTCAACCTAAAATTGTAAATTTGGGGATCAAAGTTCTTTATGAGTTTTCTTTATTTGATCACTTTTGAATATTAATTTGATTCTGGTTTAAGTCTTAAGGCTTGAACCCGTTTCATTTGATCTGGTCATTACTCAGTCTTGAATATTCCAACTGCAATTGATTGACAGATAAATGGTGGAGAAAAGCTCAATCTGGTTGAAAAGGAGAGCATAGGAAAACTTGCGACTAGTAGTTGTGTCTATCTGGCAGCCGCTCTGTTTCTGGAATAAAAATTTTACTCTAAATTTTAGTCCTAAGAAAAGGGGTAGGAAACAGGCATTTCCTGGGAAAACTTTTGACTTGCAGCATGACTGATTCACTTCTGAAAATTTTTCTGTTCATATATGATCTTGCTTCAATTGGATTAAGATCGTAGTGTGTAGTAGAAATGGCCTAGATGATAAAATTATCAGTTTTCTTTATTATTGAAAAGTTAGTTTCCTTTACATAGAGAAAACAGAGAACTAGTTGATGGTAGACAATGATAATCATATTGTTGAATGTCAGAAAGAAGGCCTGAAAATTCAGATTGAGTCATGAACCTATGGAATGATCTAACTTGTGGTTAGAGGAAATCCTTCGATGAGAACTCAAATATTATTTCTGACTTTTCTTTTGTTATGCTAATTTATGAATTTGTCGTGTTGGGCACATTTTCCGCTTACTTTGAGAAAAATGATGAGAAGGAAATAAAAGTAACATGTATGTCATTCTAATGTATACCATCAGATCAATTGAGTTATTATTTTCTGCCAAATGTTTGTGTGCGGTAAACCTTCAAGTGTAGATTAGGAGTTCAAAATTCTTTATCAATTTTTCTTTATATGATCACTTCTAAATATTGATTTGATGATTAAAATGATCATGCATTCCGGTTTAAACCCTTTGATCTGAACTGGCAATTTAGTCCGGACCAGCCAGACTGCAATATTGGTTCCCAATGATTGGCGAAGAAAATCTCAATCAGATTGAAAAGAAGAGCAAAGGAAAGCTTAGTGGTAAATGTATCTCTAGCTTGTAGCCCTTCTGTTTCTAGACTAAAATTTTTACCCTAAACATTGCTCTGGGGATTCGAGTAGGAAACAGACATTTCCCGTGAAATCTTGACTTAGAGTAGTACAGCATGAGTATTTACTGCTGAAAAGTTTTCTATTCATATATGATCTGGCTTCAGTTGAAGTATAATTGTGGTATGTGGTAGAAGTGGCTCAATTTCATACAATAATGTCTTAAGGAATAAGGTTATATGTTTTATTTATGGCTGAAAATTGAGTTTCCTTCTACATAGGGAAGCAGAGAACGCCTGATGGCAGACAATTAAATTGAATGTCATAAAAAATTCCTGGCTTTCCATTGATCTTACTGAATTTATGATAGAGCCCAAACCAGAAAGCAATGTGAAACAACACTACACTTTCAGATTAATTCAACATGCCTCCCCTAATGAACAAAGGGAGTCACGGTACATCAGGGTCCCACACACAACTAACACCTAAACAAAAAGACACTGAAACAGAAAAATAATAATGAAGAAAGGATGATCTTCCTTCATCCAAAATCTGACTTTCGAGAGGTTAGAGATCTCCTCGCCACACTCAATACAAAATAAGTCCTACCCTCTCCCATCACACAACGGATGGAAAGTATTACTGATCTGTGTCTAGTCACTATGATTTCATTGATTTTAAGATGTTTAGCCATGTAAATCTTGGTTTCACTAATTCATAACCTAGCTTTAAGTTTCTACCACGACCAAACCCCAAGTAGGAGCCTGAGAAGATGTCTAAAGAACCATTAATGTGAAAATAATCTGGAAAATTCATTTCAGGTCTTAAAGGACAAAAAAGTGTCAAAAAAATCCTAAAGAAAATTCAAATGTCGAGAAAAGTCCTATTAACGATTTTTTTCGTGGGATTAACAACTCCATCTATGGGACTCTTTGGGACTATTCTAACATCTGAATTTTTCTTAGGACTTTTTGTTATTTGTTATTTTATTTTTAAGACCTAAAAGGAATTTTCCCAAAATAACACGTGGAGCTAGGAATTCTTCCGAATGTGCGGTGCGACACTCTGATTTGTTTTTATTTTCTTACGCAACTGAAATCATAGGAGCGTTAATCAAGGAAGGTGGCCGGCTTTGACATATTAGTTGGCTTCTTTACACCAAGTAGCCAGTCTAGCTGTGGAGCCCACGTTGGAAATGTAGTGATCCTAAACTCAGTCAAAGTAAACGTGACCTCGGTGTAGGTCCGGGATACTCATTTGTTCCACAGTTCGGGGCTATTTAAACTAAACAATTAAGAATTCTCAGATGTACTAGTACTAGCAAGTGCATCTTTGATGCAGTCATCAATTCTCCCGAGAGGCCACAATTACCGCGAGCAAACATATTAATGATGAGGAAGGCATTTTTGCTATGCTACTAATACTTTACTTGCTCTGCTATTCTGCCCAAGCCTGGCTGAGGAAGAATTACGAGGCGTAAAACAAAAAAAGATATGCGGAAAATGACATACTATATTTATTAGAGCGATATGTATGACCTCCCTATATGTCATAAAGACATTGGAATCAAACGAATTGTGTCCCGTTAATTCCTAACAATACTTATAATAGGTTATAACAATCACTATTTGGTGAAAAATTGTGTTGTGTTTTAAAGAAAACCTACATACTATAATGTGTTACCTTTCACTGAAAATTTTATTTTAAATAATTATAGGTTATTAAAGTTATATTGGTTTATAAAAAGACATTGTTATAACATTTTAATTAAAATTTTATATTGCTACAAGAAGCGCTACATTAAGACATCATTTAATTAAGAACATAATCTCTTAGATGAAGGGTTAGCATTGAGATGGGTGTCAAAAGGTAGCTCCAGATATTGGCACGATCCATTATTGACTAGCGAGAGAGTGAGATGAGAGATGAGAGATGAGACAATTCTCGATCTAGGTGGCAAATTCTGTAGCAAAGGCTTTAAAATTACTTGTGGCAAAATTTTGATTATTCTTCTGATACCTATTTTCTAGGCATGAAGATTAGATGGGACCTCACCCTTCTCTTGGAAATTTCACGCGTGCATGTGTATGAATAAGTGTCTTTGATCTTCTACTTGTTACTTGAATACCACGATTGTTGCTCTCATACCACCCATACGTTCACAATATTTATGAATAAGCGTCTCTGATCTTTTGCTTGTTGCTCTAATACCACGATTGTTACTTTGATACCATGATATATGATTAGGATTACAATGGTGTGGAATCAACAATTGTTGCTCTATTGCACAGTTCTTGGTGATAAAAAAATCATCAGGAAAATGATACTTTTAGTAGCGACATTTAATGTCTTCAATGAAAATTGACTTTCTATGGCAATACTAAAATGTTTCAAAAGCGTGAGAGACAGAGCCTTGGAATGAGAGGGCGGAGGGGTAAGAACAAAAGAGATAACTCAGACTCAAAACCAAATTTCATGTAGTCACTCGTCTCTGTCAGATGAATAAGAAGCGAGGGATAAGATAACCACGAACCACATTAAATGCGAGGCTAGCTCGGGATGAGCAATGCAATGCCTGAGATGAATCGCCTAAAATGCAATTTCATATTCAGTTACATCTTGTCGCACAAAATAGTTAGATGAATAAGAAGCTAGAGATAAGATAACAACATCAATACAAAATGCGAAGGAAGCTAGAAATGAAAATAATGACACTATACAAAACATAATCACCTGAATCGAGAGATAACACCCATACAAAACTAACTCAGAGATATAGCATATACCATGAATCATACCAGAATGCAAAGCTAGGGATAAAAGTAATGGCACGAATCACCTAAATAATCTTCATCACGAGATTAAGGGTAAGCATTGAGAACAGAGGTCTCAGATGAAGGGGTAGCATTAAGATGAGCGCCAAAAGCCAGCTGTAGAGAGCGGCTCGATCCATTAACGACTAGCAACTAGCAAGAGAGAGATGAGAGAGGGTAGATGATGAAACTCAGCAATTAAGGAATAAACTTTACTAGTTACTTTTAGCATTATGAAACTCACTTCCCTTGCGTAAGCCTAATCAGAAAAAACGATGGTAATGGATAACAATAACGATAAATGTCAGAAAGGCCCCTTACCTTAATACATTAAATGTTTATTTCTGTCAATCACTGTCACAACAAAGGGAGATCCTTAAAACGTATAAATTACAAGGTTATGGGATACATACAACCAATTCAACCTGTGCTTCTCGCCAGTGCCCATATAATTGCCTCATAATTAATACGAGAGCATATCTTGTAAAATCCAATTATTAAAGCAATGGCCATATGTGACTGAACACTCCTCTGCTGATAATGTATATATGAGCTCGGGCCCAATAACATAGCCCATAGCACATCTATTTCATCTAAGTAGTTAGATAGAGTTCTGTTTATTATGAATATGATTGTAATTAGTCTTGAGTTAGTGTATACAACTGTCAACTAAGATTGTCTATTACGCAGCTAGCTTGTACATTCTGATATATATATGATACGGAAATCTCAGTGTTAATCAACACACTGAGCAAATTCTCCAGATCCTTCTCACTCTCTGATTTCTAACTTGGTATCGAGCTTTTTAGTCGAAATGGCAACTTCGATCTCTCCGCCGGGTGCATCCTCTTCTTCGGTGAACACCACCTCTTCTCTATCAGCGGTTCTATCTGGAAGCTCACCGTCGACTGTTCACACCAAATCGGTTCCTCTTCGAAGCAGTCTAAATCAATCGAGATCTATCAAGTGGACAAATCCAATTTCCTTTTATGGCGCTCTCTTGTTCTTCCGGCTCTTCGTGGTCATCGCTTAGAAGGCTTTGTCCTTGGCACGAAGATCGCTCCATCCGAGTATGTTTCGGATGCGCCAACCGCTGATGTCGCCGTCAACCCTGATTTTGAAGACTGGCTCGCCACTGATCAAATCATCTTCAGCTGGCTATTGAGCACCATGACGGCTAGTATAGCTTCTCAACTTCTTCATTGCACTAGCTCATCACAACTTTGGAAAGCTGTGACAGATCTTATGAGTGCACACTCACGATGGCGCATCACTATGTGCAAATATGACCTTCAACGAACTCGCAAAGGCTCTAGCACGATTGAGGAGTATTTGGCTAAGATGAAAAGCTTCTTGCGATGATCTTGCAATGGGTGGAAGTCCAATTTGAGCGATCTCGTGACTCGAGACGCTCGCGAGCCTAGATGCATAATACACTCCCATTGTTCTTTATCTCTCCGATAAGGAGCACATTACCTGGATTGATGTTCACTCTCGCCTTCTAACATTTGAGAGGCATCTTGAACATTTGAACAATGTCAACTCGTAAGTAATTCCTTTGCCAATGTTGCGATTAAACCTCACTCGCTTCACGGTTCCTCGGCTCACAACAAGAAACCTCTTGGCCTCCTTGGCACAATAATGGTCAACGATCTAACAGAGGTGGACGAGGCCGTGGTGGTGGCGGTCGTGGCTATTCTCACAACAAACCAAAGTGTCAACTATGTGGTAAAGTTGGTCATAGTGTATTAAAGTGTTTTTATCACTTTGACCACTCATTTTCGGTCCGAGATAAAGCCTCGAACCCTCGGCCTATGTTGCAACACCACAACTAGTTGAGGATCCAGACGGTACATGGATAGTGGGGCAACAAATCATATCACTCATCGAGTCTACTCCTCGGGCTCCTAAGAACAACACTTGAATCGGGTAACATTACGGTTGGTAATGGCACTAGACTTGGTGTTCTATCTTCGCATCTGCACAATTAGGTTCTCCTGCATCTAGTCTTTCTATGCCTCATGTGTTGGTTGTTCTGCTATGAAGAAGAATTTGGTTAGTGTAACCGAACTAGCTGCCGACAATGATGTAATTGTTGTGTTTGATTACGCTAATTGTGTTGTGAAGGAAAAGTCACACACAAAGTACTCCGGCGGCGAGAAAGAGTAAAGGCTTATACAAGCTAGATCATGCACCCAAGTTCACAAACGATTCGATGCTTCGTTTTCCTTTCGATTTTAGACACTGGCACCAAAAACTTGGTCATGCTTCCCGTAACACTATGAAACGGGTTCTTAAATGTTGTAATGTCATGCATTCCTGCTTTGAGAAACTTACTTTTGTAATTCATGCCAATATGGCAAGTCTCATTTGTTACCTTTCCGGCTTTCTAGTTCACATTCTCTGTTGCCTTAGGTCTTATACACACCGATCTTTGGGGCCCCGTGGTTGTACCTTCACTACATGGGCATAAATACTACATATGTTTTCTTGATGATTGTACTCGTTTTCTTGGATTTATCCACCGCATAATAAGAGTGATGCATTTAGTGCTTTCAAAAATTTTAAACTCATGGCGAGAAAATCAATTTGATCAAAAGATTAAAGTACTTCAAAGTAGTAGGGAGGGAATTGAGATCATTTTCTCGGTTTCTCACCGATTCGGGGATTATTTTTCGCCATTCATGTGTTGGGATCCGTACACGCGGCGGAGTAAAAACTTTTACGAATCCCTTAGGCGGATCGCTCAATGGCGTTTAAATCAAGGTTTAGGGTTTCGAATCGTACCTTTGCAAAACAATTTGTTGGTGGGCTACCTTCTCGATCGCCAGGCCGACTCTTTAGAATCACCTTCCTCTACCAGTATCCACACGAACGGCCTCCAACACCGGCGGCGTGCTAGCGCTTCGGTATTCTTGCGTCTCTCTCTTTTTCTTTCTAGGGTTTTTCGCAGCTTTTCTAATACGCTCGACAAAATGTCCCATAGGTTTTTCTAAACCTAGCAGGCGTATTATATTCAAAACAAATTTTGAATATGGATTAAAAATATATTAATTAAATCTATATGATAGATCTAATCAAATCTATTTATTTAATCGGATTAAAAGCCCTACGATTTAATTTAGATTTATAAATTAAATCAAGATATGATATCATTATATTTAAAATGAGATCCGATATCTCGGTTCAAATTAAATCGATATGCAATATCTTTATTCGAAAAATAAATCTGAGATACAATATCTCAATTTATTATAGTTATTTAATTTATCAAATAAATTAAATACTATATATAATAATATTATTGTCAATAAATAATATCATTATTATTTTCGAATTTAATATATTTATATATGCATACACACACACACACACACACATACATCCTAGATTAAATAAGTATTCATTAAAGCTTAAACACATTTAAGATTCAATGAATCTGGACACTCTTTGCTCGTGTTGGGCCATTCTTGTGTGCGACCTGTAGCCCACATGAGATTGGCGGCGGGCCAATCTTGTACCACCCACAAGTCGCAAGCGGCCTCTAGCAAGACATTGCGACTACCCAATTCATATGGGAATCGTTGATAAGTACAATGACTTGCCTGGGCATAATTTCCAACGAGACTCCCACTTGCACTAGGTGCAATCATTAATTACCTTAATTCTCATTGCCCTAACATGACGCTCATGTTTTACTTGTGCAAGCGGCTTAGTAGGAGGATCAACGTTATTTTTTACGCGATATAACCTATCGTACAACCATGTCACGTCCCTTTTGTCACGCGATAATTTGGTCAAGGATGAGGCATGGAAAATGTCAACTTCTGTTCTTGACCATTACTTTCGATTCTTGAGTAGTCTAACAATTGAAATGGAAACTCCTTTCCATCGTAGTATGGCCATACATTTCTTAGACTCACTCATCGAGGCCCGTATTATCTCTCTACAAATGTGAGGGACAAATCCCATCTTGACCACTCACATTCCTCCGCATGAGAACCACCGATCCCGATCCTAGCCTTTATCATCACCCTGGTCAAAGGTGACTTTTGACTAGGTCAAAGACCTGTGACTCATCATGTAGGAATCCATGATGATCTCGAGTCAAAGGGCGTTGTGACGCGGTTATACATGAGAAAAGTTTATGACTTATTCCATGCAGCTTTCTCATAGTGGGTCGGTCCAGCACCTTGTACTCTTACAAGTGCCCATGACTTTGACTCGTATCTCCATACTCATTAAAGTCATATTGGTCTTATTTCATCTTCACTCCCGCGTAGATGACCGACCAGGGACATTTAGGATAATCTATAAGATATATCCAAGGATCAGTTATCATTATAAACATGCAAATGGAATGATAACTAAAGGAGAATACTTTAAATACAAACATCTAAAGTACAATGACTTTCTTTCTCCGGTACTTTGCATAATAATTTTTTTTTGTATCACCTCTATCATTGATTTCTCGATAAGATGAAATCGCTTGAGTATATGGTTGGTCCTTTGATGTGACCTAGGCTCCTTGGTCTCGCGCAATAACGCCGCTATTGTCACGAGCAAGTCTATTGGATCTAAGATGGTAGGAACCACCCCCATTCAATGATGAACTTTCGATCCAAACGGCTTCCTTAGCCGCATCCGATCTTTGCTATATACTAAACTTTGCGGTAATCAGCTACAGTGCTCGTTTAGAGCTCTTCCACCTACCGCACCACCATTCAAAATGAATACATATCCTGATTGCGATCTTGAATCATCTTGGTCAGTTTGGAAACTCGCATCTGTGTAACCAGTCACACTGAGCTCATCTTCCAAGCCACCATATACCAAGAATAAGCCCTCGGTCCTTCTCAAGTACTTAAGGATATTCTTGACAGAATCCAGATGACCCTCACCGGGATCTTGTTGATATCTACCGGTCATACTCAAGGCAAATGACACATCGGGTCGAGTACATAACATGGCATACATGATAGATCCAATGGCGGAGGCATATGGAATCTTACTCATGCGGTCTCTTTGATCCCGTGTACTAGGACACGATTCTCATCGAGATGGATGCCATGAGACATGGGCATATTACCCCCTTTTGAATTCGCATACCGAATCTATGCGTTATCTTGTCTATGTATGTGCTCGACTTAGGCCTATCACCTCTTAGATCTATCTCTATAGATCATAATCTCAAGGATATAAGTGGCTTCCCTAAATCTTTCATTGAGAAAGACTTTCCTAACCAAGACTTGACACTCGCAAGGTAGGAATGTCATTCCCAATAAGTAGGATGTCATCAACATAAAGCACTAGAAATACAAGCGTGCTCCCACTAACCTTTTGTAAACACAAGGTTCATCTATATTTTGAATGAATCCAAACTCTTTGACAACTTCATCAAAACGATGATTCCATCTCCGAGATGCTTGCTTCAATCCATAAATGAACCTTTGAAGCTTGCAAACTTTACGAGAGTCCTCTCGGACGCACAAAACCTCGGGTTGTGTCATGTACACATCCTCAAGGAACTTTCCGTTAAGGAAGGCTTTTTTGACGTCCATCGCCATATTTCATAGTCATAATATGATGCAATGGCAAGAAGGATTCTAATTGATTTGGCCATTGCGGCGGGAAAAGGTTTCATCATAGTCCACACCATGAGTTTAAGTGAATCCTTTTGCAACCAGTCGTGCCTTGAAGATATTTACTTTTCCTTCCATGTTAGTTTTCTCTTTGAAAACCCACTTGCACCCAATGGTTTTACACCTTCAAAGGATCGACTAAGGCCCATACCTCACCTGTCGTACATGGATTGCATTTCTGACTTCATGGCACCAAGCCATATTTCGGAGTTGGGTCCCACCATGGCCTCGCGATAGGTAGTTGGCTCATTGTGCTCAATGAGCAAAACATCACGGCTTCCAGTAATCAGAAATCCATATCTCTAAGGCTGTAGCCGTGTTCTATCGGACCTTCGTGGGTCTTGTGTTACGTGAGTAGGCTCAATAACTTGTTGTGAGTCTTCTCCGGTTTCCATCTGTGGTTCTACATTGTCCTGTGACTCTCGAACTTCTTCGAGGTTCACCTTACTCCCACTGGTTCTTTTAGAGATAAACTCTTTTTCCAAAAAGATATCATTCCGAATAACAAACACTTTGTGATCGGTGGGATTGTAGACATAGTATCCTTTAGTTTCCTTAGGATACCCCACAAAAAGGCATTTTGAGGATCTGCATGATAATTTATCAGAGGCTTGTTGTTTAACATAAACCTCACATCCCCAAATTTTTAAGAAATGACAAACTGGGCTTCTTCCGTAAAAGGTGCCTTTGTCATCTTTCCCAATAAACAAGACTCGCATGTATCAAATGATTCAAAATCAAATGAGTTAAGAAATCCATCTTTATGGAGTTTTGAAATGCGTTTCCCATTTATATGGCCTAGACGACAATGCCATAGATAGGTCGGATTCAAATCATTTGACTTGATCCTCTTAGTAGTTATGTCATAGATTCGTCCATTCAATTTTCTACTGTTCTTGAGATCCTACATTTATTCAAATGTGAGATCCACATGTAGTATCCAATACCCATGTTGAGGAAGTAGAAAAACGAATATCTATGACATAGATACTTGAAGCGATAGCCCCGCTATCCTTCTTGTTCTTGTCCAGATCTTCGAGGTAGAGTTTGCAATTTCTTTTCAAATGACCAAGTTCATTGTAAAAGAAGCAGACTCTATCCTTCGGAGGTTTTGCCTTCTTGGCTTTCGGTTTCATACCCCTTCCCTTTTGAATGGACAAAATAGAACGGGCCTCTACAAGGCTCACTTAGCGATTTTGAGCATCCCATGCGGTTCGTAAATTGATTCCTCCATGTTGTTCATGTTGTAATCCATGACAAAGTTATCATAACTTCCGGGAGTGAGTTGAAGATCACATCGTGGCTAACTCCTGGGACATGGGAATTCAAGCCTCTCAAGGTGATCAATGTAGCCTTTCATTTCCAATAAATAAGGACTAACCGATTCACCTTCGCTCATCTTTCAGAAATGAAAGGCCTTTGTGGTCTCATACCTCTCTTGCCTTGCCTGTTACTGGAACATTTCCGTAGGATGAACAATCATCTCATAAGCCTCCACATGTTCTAGATCTCAATTGAGGTCTAGAAGCATAGTGGCAAGCATCAGGCATCCTGTATCCACAGAGTCATCCTCATGCTTCATATAAGTATTAGTATGAGCTCTTGGATCAGCAGCTGTAGGCTCGTCAGGAATGGGTTGATTGATGAGATACTCTTTTATTTCGTGTTTAGGATCAACGCTTAAGTTCCCAAACATGTCAAGAAAATTTGTCTCATCGAGTTCGTCCTTCTCAAGGACCGATCGCATTGATGGTGTTGAAGTATTACTAGACTACATGATTCTACAACTAAAGATATGCAAAGTTTAAGTAGTAACCTCCCATTGAATTAAGAACCCTCATTATAATTAGTGGGCTAAGATCCATATTTGGCTTAAATTTAAGTCCGCTTTGGCGGACGCTTAAATTAAGTTATTTAGGTAGGCAAACCCCTTGCCAATTACATCATATGTAACTCTTAGATCTTTATGGGATTCAATCATCATATGACGTGTCATGTTTAATCCCATCTAATGCCTTGAGATCCAAAACCGTTTTGATAATCTCAATTAAGTCAGGGCAATAATGAATATTGAGTATCACCATTACTCACTCTTGTCTCACCAAGATAACTCAGATGCATCCACTTTGGTGGAGCATACAAATGGGCGATCTAGGTTTTGACAAGTATTCATTTATTGGTGGCATTATGACTTAAGATTTTATTTAGAGGGTATAATTAGATTAATCCTATTAATTATACTTATATGAATGCAATCACTATTGTATCTCATATAATATCTAAATTAATTATGAGTGATCTAATGAAAACATAATTAAAACTCTAAATTGATTATGAGTGATCTAATCAAATCATAATTAAAATTCTAAATTAATTATGAGTGATCTAATCAAAACATAATTAAAATTCTAAATTAATTATGAGTGATCTAATCAATCCATAATTAAAAATTCTAAATTAATTATGAGTGATCTAATCAAACCATAATTAAAATTCTAAATTAATTATGAGTGATCTAATCAAAACATAATTAAAATTCTAAATTAATTATGAGTGATCTAATCAATCCATAATTAAAAATTCTAAATTAATTATGAGTGATCTAATCAAAACATAATTAAAATTCTAAATTAATTATGAGTGATCTAATCAAACCATAATTAAAATTCTAAATTAATTATGAGTGATCATCAAATCAAACCATAATTAAAAATTCTAAATTAATTATGCAATGATCAAATCCAAAACATAATCAAGGACTGCGACACAACATGGCTCACCTAACCTAGAATCATCTCAAGCCAATGAGAGGACTTCTCTAGATAAAATTAAAGAAAAATACTTCATGAGAAAACTCGTTTCAACATAGCATGCCATATTTAAAAAATACAACACTTGTAAATTCTAGAGCCATATTGTTCACCATACCCAAACAAGTTAAATCACACCATATATTTAATTCATACGGTTATGCAATAAAATATTATGGTTAAAGTTATCATGATATAAATTCTCTAATTTATATTCATGATTTAAAATCTCGCGCTACTGACAATCAGCCAGGATCCCTACATGATCAAAATAACTTCATGTTTTCGAAAATAATTTCCCAAAAAAAAACGTGATTTTTTTTAAATAATTTAGAAAAAAAAACGTGATTTTTTTCCGAAAATTTCAAACCTTAACGTATTGATCGACATCGGATCTGAACGTTTCAGATCCACGCGAATCAGCTACACAGTCCGATCTGAACAATTCAGAGAACTGCCGCAATATCCGACTAGCTATCCGTAGAAATCCTAACGCGAGTTTTGTAATTCAAATGCATACAAAGATCGGTTTTAGCATATATATCATATATATAAACACGCGTAAAACCTAATTTAAACGCACGGTTGAGTTGGCTCTGATGCCACTGTTGGTATCCGTACACGCAGCGGAGTAAAAACTTTTACGAATCCCTTAGGCAGATCGCTCACGACGTCTAAATCAAGGTTCAGTGTTTCCGAATCGTACCTTTGCAGAACAATTTGAACCGGTGGGCTACCTTCTCGATCAGTGGTTTCCACTCTTTAGAATCACATTCCTCTACCTAGTATCTACACGAACGGACTCCAACACCGACGGCAGCGTGCTAGCGCCTTCCGCATTCTTGCGTCTCTCTCTTTTTCTTTCTAGGGTTTTTCGCAGCTTTTCTAATACGCTCGACAGAATGTCCCGTAGGTTTTTCTAAACCTAGCAGGCGTATTATATTCAAAACAAATTTTGAATCTGGATTAAAAAATATATTAATTAAATCTATCTGATAGATCTAATCAAATCTATTTATTTAATCTGAATTAAAAGCCCTACGATTTAATTTAGATTTATAAATGAAATCAAGATATGATATCATTATATTTAAAATGAGATCCGATATCTCGGTTCAAATTAAATCGATATGCAATATCTTTATTCGAAAAATAAATCGAGATACAATATCTCGTAATACCCGGATATTTATCTGGCATATTATAAATAAAAGTTGGATAATTCTGATAAGTGAAAATTCAATCTCCAGTCTTGTATAATTGTAGCATATTTTCTAAGTAGAATTTCTGCAAGAAATTAGGGAATTTAAGGGCCAAAGTGCCAAAATGACTAAAATGCCCCTGGAAAGGGTAACTAACTTAGAAAATTCATGAAAAATCCTGAAAGACAAAGCATAATGATCAATTGAATTAGGAGAGTATAATATCTCTAATTACGGTAATTTAATGAATTATGAACTTGGGAAAATTGTATAAGAGTGTTCAAAAAGTAGTAAAAGACCAAAATACCCTTGTAATTATGGAATAATGTTGGAGGTATGAAAATACTAAGGTTAATGCAAGAATATGAAGGTAATAAGGCATCTTAATTAAGAAAAATACCAACTATGGTAAAAGAGTGATTAAGCAATTAATGGCTAATTACTTAAGTGTAAACAAAGGAAATTAAGGGATAATTATGTAAAGCTCAAAAATTAGTGTAATTAGGTGGAAATTAGTAAAAATGTATTTACTAATTAATTGGACGTTTGTGCATTTTCCTAATAAAACAAAATAGGGAAAAATGCATATAGGCATAATTTTGGAAAAGAGGAAAATAAATTCTAACTCAACATTTAGGAATGGGTTTGAATTTGTTTAGACATATTTGGAATCAGTGAATTATTTCGAAGAGATTGATATCTCCGAAAACGAATTCGACACGGACGCGTTCGGACACGTTTTCGAGGAAATTTCAACTGGACTGTTGGAGGCTTATATGGAACCAAAATTTAGGTTAACTTGGACATTTCTACTAAGTGAGAACATGTCTTCAGAGTTGTAAATCCAGAATTTTGAGATTTCTCCGAAATCACGCGAATCGGGTACCGATCGGAGAATACGGTTAGACTGGCATAGAGTAAGCTCATTAATCATTTTTGGGTCAAATTTTTGCTGCCAAACAGCCCTTAGATGTCGGCCAAATGCATCCAAGGGTGGAGATCTTGGCTTGATGAAAAAGTCACAATCCAAGGGTTGAAACAACTTCCATATTTCCTTCCATGTCCTTTCAAAAAACTATAAATACCCCCCCTCTCCTTCAAAATTCTGCACACCATCTTCTTGAGCTCCTTGGCCGAAAATCCTAGGGAGAGAAAGAAGAGAGAGAAGTTCTGGGGGAATTCGAAGTCTTCAACGGTAAGTCTTTCGGTCTTTAGTTTTTAGTCTTTAGTTTATTAGTTAGTAAGGCTAGGGTAGTCTTTATTTTTATGATTTGGGTATCATATGGGAGGGCTATTTTAGTCTTTATTTTCAAGAATCATAAATGCGTCGAAGTTCGACGAAATTTTGGGAAGGAAATAGCCTATATAGCGGGTTACGGCGAAATTCCGCCAAGTAGGGGTATAGGGGCAAAATGGTAATTTTTACCTAAAATGCCGCTTATAATGTCAAATTACTAATGGAGGTGACATTATTCTCATAGGATATCTGAAACGTTGATTACGCTGCCGTTACGCCCGACGTGCCGCCGTAGGATTCTTGCACGTTTCTCCGTAGAAAGTACGTTTTCGCCGGTAGTACCTAACGTTGCCAACGAAGGTACGGACGCGTCTTTGTAACACTAATCTTGCACATCTTAAATACTTATATGTCAATGATATGTTCGTAGACCGTTATACGACAGTTATACGGGTTATAGTTTTGATAACGCCGTTTTGTTTTCCTAGCGGCGAGGACACGACTAATTATTGTGGCACCGGTGAATAGTGCAGTCGTTGTTGTTATTTACCTTATGGGGCTTTACATATTGCTCGTGCTTATGTTTTGTCGGCATAATGATCATGCATCTCTAGTATGCTTATGATATCCGTTGTATTAGCTCTAGAAATATCGTTGTCCGTATCTTGTATTGTTTGGGTATGAGGTTAACTGTTACCCGAGATTCAATACGTTGAATTGAATCTCACCGTAGCTTCGTGGTCGGGAGGACCACGGATCGTGGATCGAGGCAAGTACCGGAGTAGGCATGCAACAAGACTGTTTCTATCTTTATCGCTTTACGCATTCCTTTCCGCTTTCGTTTCTATCTGTTGTTCCTTTCTAAACATTAGGACTACGTAATCTATACAATGTTACACAATGGTTGGGCTGTTTCGTGCCAATACTGTACCAGCCCACAAGTCGCAAGCGGCCTCTAGCAAGACATTGCGACTACCCAATTCATATGGGAATCGTTGATAAGTACAATGACTTGCCCCTAGGGCATAATTTCCAACATCATGCCCCCATACGCCTGTTTCATATTGGTGGGAGGCCTTTGCTATGGCTACCCATATTATAAATCGTTTACCTACGCCTATTCTTCATAAGTCTCCATATGAAGCTTTGTTTAACAGATTGCCTGACTATTCGGCTTTAAAAGTATTTGGGTGTGCCTGTTTTCCATGTCTTCGCCCCTACAACAAACACAAATTGCAGTTCAGATCTGAAAGATGCACTTTTCTGGGGTTTAGTGGCCAACACAAAGGTTTCAAATGCCTCAGTCTTCTTTGGTCGTACCTACATCTCCGGACATGTAGTCTTTAATGAATTCGATTTTCCATTTGCAACTTCATGTCCCTCTTTCGAGCCGAATACCTGATCCAACTTGTAAACTTGATGGCATTTCCTCTTTATCCTCGGTTCCATCCTCCACTTCATGCCATAAATTGTCTCATTCGATTCCTACCCTATTTCTCCATCTGATGTTGTGTCTGGCTCTCTGTTGGGTATTGGTGCATCTGCTGGATCTACTGTTCCTCCTGTACAGTCTACTGAATCTCCCATTCCTGCAAATCATCACCCCATGGTGACCTGCTCTAAGACTGGTGTTTTTAAATATAAGCATCCCTTTGTTGGTATTGTGACTTCTGATGCTCATCAGGTACCAAAAACAGCTGCGATAGCTCTTGCCGTTGCCGAGTAGCGTTCGGATATGTTAGCTGAATATAATGCCCTTATCCGCAACAATACTTGGGTCCTAGTCCCTCTTACTGCCTCTCAACATGTTGTTGGCAATAAATGGCTTTTTAAGAAGAAATTTAAACCTGATGGCTCTCTTGGAAAATTTAAAGCTCGCCTTGTTGCTAAAGGCTATCTTCAAGAACCGGGTGTTGATTTTGGGGACACATTTAGTCTAGTTGCTAAGATGACAACAAGAAGGCTTCTTCTCACCCTTGCTTCTTGTTTTAAGCGGGAAGTTAGGCAAGTTGATATCAATAATGCCTTCCTTAATGACTTTCTCATGCGAGACAAGTGTTTATGAAGCAACCAGATGGCTTTATTGACAAGCGTTTTCCTCAATATGTCCGCAAGTTGACTAAGGCCTTGTATGGTCTCAAACAGCTCCACGTGCCCGGTATGATCGTCTTCGGTCTACCCTCTTGTCCCGAAATTTCACCACCGTAAGTCCGACTCATCACTATTTTTTTATCAAGATAAGACTCAGATTCTACTTGTACTGATTTATGTTGATGACATACTTGTCACTGGAAGCAATTCTGCAAGTATTGTTCGATTTACTTCCAAATTAAATGCCTTGTTTGCTTTGAAAGATCTTGGTGCTGTTCCATTACTTTCTTGGTTTTGAAATTACTCGAGACTCTCTGGGCTTCACTCTTTCTCGGTCTAAATACGTTACTCGATCTACTCTCCAAGTATGGTATGCTACACCGCACTCCATGTCCTACGCCAATGGTCACCGGTCGGACTTTGGCTCTTCATGACAATGTTCCTTATGAGAACCCTCAACAATATCGCAGTGTTGTTGGAGCCCCGCAATATTTGGTTAATTCCGCACTGACATTAGCTATTCTGTCGGCAAGCTAAGTCAGCTTTCTTCATTCTCCTACTATCAATCATTGGGTTGCTATGAAACGCCTCCTCGGATATCTCAAAGGCACAATCTCTTATGGTCTCTTATTAAAACCACTCGCTTCCTTTACAACTTTCGCCTTACTCGATGCCGATTGGGCGTCTTGTCCCGATGATTGTCGCTCAACCAGTGGGTACTTTGTGTTTCTTGGGGACTCCTCATTGCTTGGTCTTCAAAGAAACAACCAGTTGTGTCTTGCTCCTCTGCCGAGTCCGAATACTGGGGTTTATCCAATACCGCCGCCGAGCTTACATGGCTCGATCTCTCGCTTCTTGAACTCGTTTTTCGCTTCCTTATGCCTCGTCATATGGTGTGACAATGTTAGTGTCGCCGCCTTGGCTTCTAATCCAGTCTTTCATGCTCGAACAAAGCATATCGAGATTGATGCTTACTTTGTGCGTGACAAAGTTTTATCTCAAGAACTCACCATTCAATATGTTCCCTCGAAGAACAACTTGCTGATTGTCTCACCAAGCCACTTGGAACTTCTCGGTTCATTCGTTTAAGAGACAAACTCGGTCTTGTTGTACCCCGCCTCGTTTGAAGGGGGATGATAATGTATATATGAGCTCGGACCCAATAACATAGCCCATAGCCCATCTGTTTCATCTAAGTAGTTAGATAGAGTTTTGTTTATTATGAATATGATTGTAATTAGTCTTGAGTTAGTGTATACGACTATCAACTAAGATTGTCTATTACGCAGCCTAGCTTGTACATTTCGATATATATATATGATACCGTAATCTCGGTAATTAACACACCGAGCAAATTCTCTAAATCCTTCTCACTCTCGATTTCTAACTTCTGTGTTATCCATATGCTCCCTCCATATATGTAGGGTATAGGTGCAAATTTACCTTTAAAGTTTTCATTCTTGAGCAATGTTACCACATAAGTTCTTTTTTTTCTATTGGTTTAATTTCGCTCGAAAAGTTTCAAAACATTGCAATGTCACATCATTTCATCAAAAACTAACATTGAGTTGAAGAGGTAACAATGTCAATTTTAACACTTCCAGGCACCCTTAAACTCAAAAGAAAAAAAAAAGCTTAATGACAACATTTCTCTATAGTGAAAACTTTCAGAGAAACTTTGCATCTTAATCCATATATATATATTCTAATGCAATTGGCTCCGAAAGTCAATTAGGTTTCTATGACATTTAAGAGATGCCTGCATGACAAACATGGGTTCTAGTCAACCAACGCGCTTCTTCCATCATTAATGTTAGATCTTATAGCTTCAGCATCATTTGTATATGTATGCTTTTTTTTTTTCTCGAAGTTTGTATATGTATGTTTAACTTGACAGTACATTCATCAAACCAATGGCCATCCTTGCAACAAATATCTTTATTTTACTTTAGCTTATTTTCAAATTATCAAAAGGTCCTATTAATTTATTGATTAACTATTGCAACAAATACTAAGGTTAAACCGGATCGGTCCACCGAACCGGTGATAGTATTGGGTCAATGGTCAATGGGTTAGACCGGAGTCAAACCGGTATTAATTAAAAATATATTTAATTAAAATAAGAAAATATTTATATTTTAATAAATTTTTTTATGATCCAAATATAGGAGGATATAATATGATGATTGGACAATATGAGAGGAGAATATACAATATTATATTAAGCTCCCTACTCCCTGTGCAAACCCCTTCTTTGCGCATCAATTCTATACCCAATTGCACATCACTACTCTCTATAACAATTATGTGCCCACTGCTCAATGTAGCCCTTGCCATTCCTACCCTTCCATTGCATTTAATGAATTGGCACATCACTACCATTCTCTTTCTCCTTCCAATCTTCCATTACATTTACTCCCTTCCTCTCCTTTTTTTTTTTTTTTTTTGCTCAGAACTCCCTTCCCTCTCCGAACATAGCAACACCTCATTTCTTCTTCTTCACTCTCTCTCCCCGTCGTCTTTCCTCCTCCACCATAACCCAAACAATTCGTACCAAATGCTTGATCTGCTTCTTCTTCTTCTTCTTCTTTGATCTGCTAAAAGGTGAAAATGGCAACCCAAAGATTTCTTTGATTTGGTCTTGTTCTTCACATTTTTCGGTGAATTTGAGTCACCGTGGTCGACGAACACTCGACGAAACTTGCAGCCATGGATGGATTTACACCTCCAATGACATTGCCGTATATTTTTTCTCTCTAAACATTGACACCGTCTTTCTCTTCACCGACGTTAAAAAAATATATTGTGCAACTCACAACTCGGAAACCCGGTTTCTCCTTAACCCGGATCGGCTTTCCGGACGGTTCGTCGGTTTTCGGTCCATTCCGGTTCCAAAACGTTGACAAAGATTTAGTACTTCTCTATTCAAAGTTCACCATCGCCTTAGATATTTTCTTCTCCTTCATCTTATCATCGGTCGTTTCGGGAGCGTTCGAGGCTTCGTTATTCTTCTTCTCCATTCAGATCTGTTACTCATCGTCCTTGTCCACCACATCCGGCATCCTCTCCTCTCGTCCGTCAACACCACCACTAAAACGTCTCTCCACCTCCGTTCACCACCCCCTATTCCTCTACTTTGGTCTAGTACGAGTTGGTGCAGAGGTTTCAATCCTTTTTTTTTCTCGGTCTAGGTTCATTCGTTGCAACAGTGAGTTTAATTTCTCCCTATTTTGTTCTTCATCATCCTTGATGTGTGTGATATACTTGGATCCTTTCTTTTCCTTTATGGTTGCTGCTGATTGAAATTATTAGATTAGGAGTGTTTATTTGCAAACGAGAATGATCTTGATGATAAATATGTTAAAAAAAACTGGTTGTTAGTTTCAAAATCTTAAGACATTTTATTAATGCTAAGGAAGTAGTATCATATTTGTCTATAGTTTATGAATTTGGGTGTTTGAGGTATGAGTTACTCTTGAGTGCCCACAAGGTGTTTGATAAAATGTTCAAAAGGTAGAGGCTCATGAGTATGTGTGCTTATATTATTTTGACAGTGGTGAAGAGTTTGAATTTTATTTTGGGTTGATTATCACTTAAATTCCATCTAAAGATAAAAATTGAAAGTCTTTGTTATAAAATCATCTTAGAAAGAAGGTTGTTGGGAATTGATGGTGTTCTTTCCATTTAGTGTTTGGTATAAATGTTTCAAATTCGATGTTCAATAGGAATTGATTTATAACTGGAATGTGAGGGTTTGTTGGTTGTGATGGTAAAATGAATATTCTTGAGGTTTGGTAGATTGGTTGCACATAAAGTGCTAAAAAAAAAAAACTTGTAAGGAAGAATAGTTAAAAGTTGGGGGATACTGATTAATGGTTTAAAAGAACATAGAGTTAAGATACAATATGAAGATATTGGTTACTTAGAATAAAGGATATAAATTTAGTGGACGTACTTGTGTATAGAAGAATTTGGTAAAAGATTCATCAATAGTTTTGTTTTGGGCTAAACTGAAGTGTGTGGATGAAGTAGATAATGACAGAATGAAGAATTTTGATTAAATGAGATATTATGGAAGGTTTGTAGAAGTTATAGTTGAAGTAACGATATTTTGTTTTGGGACATTAGGGGAGTACAAAGGGGATAAGTCAGAACTGATAATAAGAGGAACTATATATTCGGGAGCACAACAGGTGAGTGAATAACGTCCCATTATCATTTTTATACATGATATTTCTACTACTTGCCATACTTTCATGTTAATTACCATACAAAGTTTATCGGATTTGTTTCATGTTCTTATTGATGTTGTAAAGAGTATAGATTGACTTTAAAGCAACATTTTGAGATATTGTTTGTGGAATTTCATGTGGGCATTATATTATGTCATATTTGATATGAGTTATCATGGTATTGAAAGAATGACTTTTTATTGCTTTGATACATTGGCCCCAAGCATGCTTAAAAATGTTTTTGAAAGGACTTGATACTGAACGATGGTTACTAACAGCAGATCGTTAGTCGTTGGTGCCCCATGGTTAACCTCGAACTCGCTTGATATTCGTGGGATTCATTTTTACGCTTGTTATTCGTGGGTCTTGTACTGCGCTTGTTTTGTGGCTTTGTGATGCGCTTGGTTATTTACTCTCGTGGACCGTGTGTTCACGCTTGTTTTTGTGGCCTTAATGCCGCGCTTGGTTATTTTTCCTCGTCGACCGTGTGCCCACATTTGTTATCCATTCTGTTGAAGTCCTACAAAAGAAGGAATTTTAGATTTAATGTTTTTAAACTTGTTTTGAAAAGTAAATTGCTTTATTACCTATTGGTATTGTTCGTTTAATGATTTTCTATATAACTACTTTAATTATGCTTATTAATAATATTTTCCATAAATTCGTTTATGGTTATGATTTCGTACTTGAAAGTTTAAATTAACCGTTATCTCTTTATTATATATTTTCATCGATCAATTTATTTCTTTCGGTATTTTATTTATTTTCATTAATGTGACGTTATTCACTGAAAAATTATTTTTGGTCTTAGATAGCGCAGCTTACTTTGCTCCTCTTGCTGATCATTGAAGGTTCATTCTATTGTTTGAAGTTGAAGCGTCATGTCGAAAATTCCCAATTAATGTAAAATTACCTATGTAATTATTGTTGTAATTTAGGTGCTCCACATATACTATAGATAGGATCCTCGCCTGATTTGCATGTTTTGTATTTGCTTATAGAGGAGTAGAGCTCCTCTTGGCAATATTAGGCTAGTGAAGAATTTTTGGGAGGTCTCGCTTGCAAGGTTTACTTTATCAAAATTTATACATAAAGTTAATAATTTCCGTTATATGAAATATTGTGGAAATATTATGCATTTATTATCTTATTATTATATTAGATATAGGTATATTATATCTTAAGATATTTCCTATTATATCTCAATTAATTTAATTGATTCGATTTGATAAGATTTTATGAGATTCTAGGGTTAGCTCTAGGTTTGTCTATATAAAGGCCTATATGTACTCTTTTCGATTTAGAGATTAAGAATAATATTTCTCTCTCATGTTATCAACATGGTATCGAGCCGTGTGGGTTTCTTGTCTTAGTTTGAATATTTTCATTTGAGTGTCGGTTCCTTCGGATCAAGAAGGTACTGCATCAGTGAAAACGGTGAGAATGAGAGAGAGGGAGAATATGTGTTCGGTCTCCGACGCTTTTCTTGGAACACACGCCCCACCAACATCTTCCCCATCCTCCGATCCGCGGACGCTAGAAGTTTGGTGGTCATCCGACACCTCCACGACAGCCGCGTGGTGTTCATGCACTCTCCGTAGTTTAACGGCAACGGTGCGTGGAGGCTGTGGGAGAGAGATTTCACCGGCGACTTCTTGTTTCGTCTCCTCTCCTCATTTCCGGCGACGTTCGATAGGTTTTGTGGTGCGGGTTCATCGTTCTCGATTATGGAGCACATCTAGGTTATCAATCTTAGTAATGTAGAGCACGGTTCTTCATCAACGACCACCTCCTCTTCGATCTTTGTCCTCGTCATCCACTGTCATCGTCGTTGGTGGTAGTTCCTCTGTCATCGTGCTCCTCAACTCGTCCGACGACCGATCCCGTCGTCCTCAACTCATCCAACGATCGGTCATAGTTGCTGCCCGTCTCCCAACGTAGTCAAGTATCTCGCTACTCTCTAAATAGGTCTACGAGACTCAAAAAGGAGTACAAGTCCAGAAAATAAATGGGCCTCCGAGACTTAAGAAGTACAAGCTTAAGGGAGTGTCGGTAGTATAAAGTTGTATAAACAAGTTAGACATGATTAACTTCTATGATCCAACTTGAGGGGAGTGTGAGAATATTATGTATTTATTATTATCTTATTATTATATTAGATATAGATATATTATATCTTAAGATATTTCTTATTATATCTCAATCAGTTTGGTTGATTCGATTTGATTAGATTTTATGAGATTCTAGAGTTAGTTTTAGGTTTGCCTATATAAAGGTTTATATGTACTCTTTCGATTTAGAGATTAAGAATAATATTTCTCTCTCATGTTATCAACAAATATATTTATGATATTTATTTTACATATATTGTAATATATGTCTATATATAAGTATTAGAAATTCTATATGTTTTGAGGCTTAAGGAATGTGATTTCACTCATATTCCGTGCTAGTCACCCTTTAGTTTTCAAAGCGTGACACTAATGGTCTCTGCAATAGATATTATCACACATTCTCGCCCACTTCCCGATGATGGAACAACGACCTTGGTATCTAGAAATGGAGGCTTTGAATTGGGTTTCTTCAAAGGTAGTTCCACAAACCGCTATGTTGGAATTTGTCTCAATAAAATCCCAAGTAGAACTATTGTTTGGGTAGCCAATAGAGAAAACCAAGCCAACACAATTCATCGGGATTGTTGAGCTTAAACCCGAGTTCAACCTTGTGCTTCTTAGCCAAAATGAGACAATTATTTGGGCCACAAATTCAACAAAAAAGGTCATGAGTCCAATTCTACAGCTTTTAGACGCAGGAAACATAGTAACAAGAGATGAGAAAGAAGACCAGAATTCCCAAAACTACTTGTGGCAAAGATTTGACTATCCTTCGACAAGACATTCATTAAACTTACCAGATGTGAAAACTGGTCATAATAGGCGTTTCACGGCATGGAAGAGCCGGGATGAACCTTGTAATATCCTAAAAATCGCACTTATGATAAGTAACATACTTTAGTAAATAATACCTATTGGAAATAGGTGAATATGTGGTCTCAAATATTGTGTCATATTTACCTTATTTTCTAGGGAAATTTCTCTTGAAATTAGAAGGAATTAAGTGCCAAAATTCCTAAATGCGCTTTTGGGTCATAGAATACCCTAGAATATTATGATAAATCCTAATAGGCAATTATATATTTATTAAAAATAGGAAAGTATGTTGTCTCTAATTTAGGTAATTTTTGGGATTATTTCCTTGGAAATAAAAGAGGAAAAATTAAATATTATTGTGGGAACCCAAGTGACTATGATTTTTAATATAATACATGGAGCATAAATTACCAATGTCAAGACAATAGTTGTGAGAAAATGATTAATCTTAATTAAGAAAATTATCAACAATTAGTAAGTGATTAAATGAATAATTAATTGCTAATTGTTTAAGTATGAATAAAGGTAATGTTTAAAATTAATTAGGTGCAAACCCTAATTAAAGATTAGTGACCAATGAGGGATTAAAATTAGTATAAGAATAATTGCTAATTAATTAGGTTTGATTAAGAAAAGGGTTAAGATGCAAATTTGCCAACTAACTATTACCCGAGGAGCATCCGACACAAAAACAATTGAGGGGATCAAAATTACCAATCAACAATTAAAAATGAAAAAACACAATTTGGTGCAGATTGGCCAACGAACTATTACCCCGTCACTATCTTGATGTCTCCGTCTTCCATTGACTGTCACAATGTCGGCGACATCGGCATTTCCAAAGTTTCCATTGTTGCTGGGTGTTCCACTCACCCTCTTGAACTCATCAAGCATCCACACTTTCGACCGCACGCACCTTACACTCGGTTCTATCCTCCGATGCCACAAGCGCACGTCACACGCTACGCGCTGCTCCCATGGGTCCCATCTCCGTTGGTGTTTGCTTTATCCAACAAGAAGGCTTAACCGCTCTTTTCTTCGGTGTCTCCGCCACCGTCCAATGCCAGTGCCTCATATTTTAACTTAATTGTGATAGTTGTTTTTTTTTAATAGTTATTTGGTGTGTTTTTCACTTTTTAATTGTTGATTGGTAATTTTGATCCCCCTCAATTGTTTTTGTGCCGTATGCTCCTCTGTAATAGTTGGTTGGCAAATTTGCACCTTAACCCTTAAGAAAAATATAAGATAAATTATATATGATTCCTAAAGCCTAATTAACCATGAGTTAATCCTTGTAAAATGAAGAGAACCAAAAGGATAATTAGCTATCTAATTAACCAATGGATTAAATAACTATAGGATATAATTAAAGCATAATCTAAATTGATCAAAAGCAAAGTTGAAAAGTCAAGATTTGTGGATGGGGAGCCGAAATTTTGAAGAAGGAAAGGAAGAGAAAAAAATTTTGTAGTGTGAATGCAAAGGGAGACAATATCATGATATTTTAAGAGTTATTTGTTGAAAAAGCAAATAGGATAAATGAGAACCGATAGAAATTAAATCCTATCTTAAAATCCTTGGACTAAGTAGTAAACATCTGGACATATTATGAATCAGTGAATTTTTGTCCCGGTTGGTGTTACCCGTTGTCATTTCCGTAACCGACAGCGTTTATCTTAAAATGGTTAACAGGCTAGGAAATACCCTTAATGGGATCATAATTTTTGTTAACCCAGATATTTCTCAAGAGCTTCATTAGACCTCCAAGACCACGTTAATGAATTTTTGAGATTATTTACGATTACGCGATTAGAACACCGAACAGGGGACTTTATCGGTAGAAACCCATAAAGCATATGGGATGACATCATTTGGATGACATCATTTGGTTGAAAATGGGGGAGGGGAGGTCGGCCAAGGCACATGGAGGGTGAGGATTTGAGCTTCAAAAGTACCCTAGATCCTAAGGTCAAGATTGAAGTAGAAGGTTTGAGAGATTACCTCTTTGCCCTCACATTTCTTCTATAAATAGGCACCACCTCTTCACTTCAAAACTCACCAATTCAAAAAGCAATCCTAGAGAGAAGTGAGAGCAAGGAGGAAGAGGAAGTTCTTCAAGGGTAAGTTCTTCGGTTCTTAGTTTTAGTTCTAGTTCTTGAAGTTCTAGGGTAGATGTTGTTTTGATCTTTAATCTTCCAAGTAGGATTTGATATCATGTTTTATGGTTAAATATGGTATTTTTTCAAAATATGTTGGAAAAAGAGATATGGCAAAATTTTGGAAGATTAGAGTCAAAGTAGCGAAGCTCTGGCGAAATTTCGTCGGTTAGGGAAGTCAGGGGTAAAAGGGTCATTTATGACTAGAATGCATGTTATAATGTTGATTATTAATTAAATGCGATATTATCCTTATAGGATAACTGTGATTACGTGCCGACCAATGCACGTACCATATTTCATCAACGAATGTACGTTCGCGTCGTAACACTAACTCTAATGTTTATTGTATGCATATGTGTGCTATGTGTATGGTATGCTTATATGAGGTAGCTAATAGTTCGTGATATGTTTATGTACTGTTGATATGTTTACGCTTGCTAAGGGCCACACATATGCCAGGGGCTTTTGTGCTGATGAGGTACGTTTGCTAAGGGCCACACATCCGTGGTGGGACTTTGTGCTATTGCTAAGGGCCACACGTTTTATGTGCTATTGAGATACGTATGCTAAGGGCCACACATCTTATGTGCTTATGGGATACGCTTGTTGTACTTTTGGTTGAGTGCTCTTATTTTGTTTATTTGTGGATATCCGTAGTCCATATATTGTGTATGTAAACATGAGGTTAACCGTTACCTGAGGTCCGGTGCATTGGACCTCAGCTCTTAATATAGCTTCAGGGTCGGGAGGACCGAGGATCGCAGAGAAGGACAATTAGCGGCACGCTTAGAGACCCGACTGAGACTTTCGTTGATTTTCTTCGATATGTACTACTTTTGATAACACGCGGATCAATGTAGCGTTACCGCACAGCGCTGGCATTTTGTATAAGTATCGCTTACTCTCTTGCTCCGATGCTCTACTCGATGATGAAAAAAACTATACCGCTTTGAAAATGGGACGTTACAATCCTTCACTTGGAGACTTCACAGCAGAGCTTGTAGTTTACAACTATCCTGAAATAGTTTATTGGTGGGGCCAAAATGAGTACTCTAGAATTGGCCCATGGAATGGTCTTGGATTTAGTGGTGCCCCTAGAACAAAGAAAAATTGGATTGATGATTTAAAGTTTGTCTCTAACAAGGATAAGGTGTACTTCACATGTGCTCCTAGAAATGATTCACTGATTTTAAGGCGGGTCTTGAACCAGACAACATACTCAGTTGAGACTTTTATATGGATTGGAAATGAACAAACTTGGAGCTCTTTTGTTTACCTACCAATGGAAATTGCATAATTGATGAGACACCTGTTTGCCAGTGCTTGAAAGGGTTCAAGCCAAAATCACCAAGAAATTGGGAAATGATGGATTGGACCCAAGGGTGTATTCATAGTGAATCATGGAGTTGTATGGTTAAGAATAGAGATCATTTTCTCAATTTTAGTGGGTTGAAATTGGCAGATACAACACATTCTTGGGTTAATACAAGTATGACACTTGAAGAGTGCAAAATCAAATGCTGGGAAAATTGTTCTTGTACTGCTTTTGCTAATTCAGATATCAGTAGTGGAGGAGGTAGTGGTTGTGCCATTTGGTTTGGAGATCTAATTGATATAAAACGTATTTCAGATCCTGATCAAGTTATTTATATTCGTCTTGCTGCTCCAGAAACAGGTGTAGCCTTTTATCAATAATATTTTGAATTTTTTTAGGGTGCTTATTATATTAACAACCCCATTTTTGTTTGTATTAAGTATAAGTTCATTTCTTTCTGAGGCTGAACAGGAAGACTCAGACAGAAATAAGAGCATGGTGATTGTTATGACAATTGACAAGTACTATTATTTCAATGGCTACGGTGTTGTCTTTTGCTTCCTTCTATATTTACAACAGCAGATCGAAGCAAGTTCAAAGGTAAACATTCTCACTTTGTTGCCTTTACTTTTTCTCCCCATCTTATTTAGTGGAGCCAAAGAAAGGAGAAAATATTTGTTAGCGGAAATTGTGCTGATGGATCTGAAGAAGATATAGAGCTTCCTTTGTATTACTTTGCTGTAATAGTCAGTGCTACTTATTTGAGCAAAAAAAAAAGTGCTACTTATAACTTCTCAATTGACAAGAAGCTTGGCCAAGGTGGTTTGGACCCTTATACAAGGTAAATATGAAATTAACTATATAATAACAATTTAGGAAAAAGAGCAAAATAAAGAAAGAAAGAAAATAGTTAGTTAATTCCAAGAAAGCATGTAGTATATATTGGTATTCTAATTTATCATATCCTAGTTTGACAATCACCCAAATAATGTAATTTTTCAGGGTATCCTGCCTAATGGACAAGAGATTGCTGTAAAGAGACTTTACTGGAGTTCTAATCAAGGAATAAAAGAATTTCAGAATGAAGTTATATTGTGTGCCAAAATTCAACATCAAAACCTCGTTAAGGTGTTTGGTTGTTGTAGGAAGAGAAAATGCTCATACATGAATACATGCCCAATATGAGTTTAGATTGGTTAATTTTTGGTTTGCGCCACTATAAAAGCAATTTTCAGCATATTTATGAGTTTATTATAGAGTAAATACCCTTTTATTTTTAATCCATAAAAAGGACGAATAAGGGTCGATTGGTAGACATTTTGATCCCTCACAAATTTCCAAAAGGTCCTTTTTAGTCCCATAAAAATGATGAATAAGGGTCTTCGATTTTTTTGTTAGGGACCAAAATGGGGTCCATGTTTTTTGTCAGGGACCAGAAATGGTATTTACTCTACATAGTGAATATTCCTTTATATTGTGTTGCATTTCTTTATTCCTACTTATTATCCAATATGATAATACCAAAATGTAATTATTTCTTTCAGTGGTTATGTAGCATCTGACTATGCTATTGATGGGTTATTCTCTATCAAATCTGATGTATTTAGCTTTTGAATATTATTGTTAGAAATAATGAGTGGAATGAAAAATAGAGGGATCTCTTATCCAAACCAGAGTCTTAATCTAATCGGACATGTGAGTAATCGATGACCTAATAACCTCATGTTTAAACTTGAATAAACTAGAAATTAAAGCCAAATATGTTCTTAATTTTGAATTGCTGTTGTAGGCATGGTGTTTGTGGAAGGAGGGCATCCCACTAAAGTTGACTGATGCAAATTTGAGAGAGTCTTGTATTGTATCAGAAGCATTGCGTTACGTTGCATCCATATTGGCCTTCTTTGTGTTCAACATCATCCTGAAGATAGGCCAAACATGGCTTCCGTGGTAGTGATGTTGAGTAGTGAAGTCACATTGCCTCAACCTAAAGAACCTGGCTTCCTTTTAAAGATGATTTCAATTATGGGACAAACTTCTACCATTATGACTTCTTCAATTAATGAAACATCCCTTGAGTTAGAGGCCAGATAAAGAACTTCTTTTTCCTCTTAGTTTTTTATATCTTGCTGGGTGAAGTTTATTATACTTCATACCCGGATGATGCTGATTAATTATCAGTTTGACTCTCTCAAATTTAGGTTTTTTGATGATTTAAACTCAGCATTTTGCATGCAACTTTGTGTTGGTTTTGATTAGTTTTGATGATGTCTTATATAGATGTCATTCTTAAGAGCAAAAAGCTTGTATAATATATTTATCTCTTACATTGACTAACTACTATATTTAATGTAGATTAGTCCCAATTGAATAATAGAAGAGATTTTAGAAAGAAGAAATTGGAAATAATGTCAAGCTCAAGAAAGAGGAGATATTGAAGAAGGTAGAACTTGTTGTACAAGGAAAACTCGAGTTTCCATTTCAAAACTCGAGTTTCCAGCTCTCTTCAGCAACTCTGCTCTACTCTGTTTCACGTTCAGCTCGGGCGACGTCTGGTAATTCAATGATATCTCCCAAACCAGAGATCGGATTAAGGTGAAACCAGCGGCATATGAAACTAGACTCCCAATGCGTCATTTTGATATAAATTTCAAGCCAAAAGGAGTTCATATGAAGGAGCTATTAATTTATGAAGTTAACAGAAAAATTCACACCACACAGCAGACCAAGCTTCAATGTTTTGAGTATATCTCACAAAGTACAAGTCCGATTGAGCTGAAATCGGTGGCATATGAAAGACGACTTAAAGGGATTTCCAACAATAGTTGACCTAATGAAAACGAAGTTCAGACCAGAGAGATATGACCCTCTAAATTTGATTGTTCATTCACGATGTTGCTCAGTTTGCTATCAAATGAAGCAAACTCGAGTCATTAAGTTGGAACTCGAGTTTGTCGGGGACAGAGAGCAAAATCTGATTTCTGGGAAAGACCGAAACTTCACACGAAGAGCAACCAACGTCGAGCATCTTCAAAACTTGAGTTTGTGATTCAAAACTCGAGTTTGCACCTCTCGCCAGAAAATCAGCGTTTCAAAATCTCATTTTTCATCAAGAACATCCAGATGATTACCCAAATGATCTATAATACTTCCTAACATCATTTATATCATTTGTGTACATGTTTCGATGATTAAAACGAAGGATTAGAAGCAAATCTCAAAATCTCGATTTGGATCGAACATCAAAAGTCATGCAAAAGTTCTAACGGCTAGTTTCATCTGAGTCTAACGGCTATATTTCTTTACCCAACGGTCATTGAATCTTCAAACGGTCATATACTGATCTCCACCTATAAAAGAAGACAGATTCAAGACAAAAACATAGAGAAACAAGCTTACATCTTCAACATGCTGATATGCTGATATTCTCATCATTTTACTCTCTGTTTTCAATGTTTACATAGTTTATCATAGAGAGTGAAATGTTTTGTATTGTACTTCAGTGTTTATCCATTCACTTCTGAGAGAGAGAAGATTCATTGTAAACATCCTATCTTTCTATTTGAGAGTTACTCAAGATTGGATGATCTTGAGTGGGAAACCCATTGTAGTGATTGCAACTTGTAAGGGAGTGAGTCCTAGTGAGAGGATTACTTCGAGTACAGTGTGTAATCAAACGGGTGTTTTGATTACGCTTTGTAAGGGGAGTGAATCCTAATGAGAGGATTACTCCAAGTACGAACTTGTAATCAAGTTGAAAGAAGATAGTGGATTGAAAATCTCAAGTGGAAGCTTGGGACCTGGACGTAGGTCAAGGATTGGGCGAACCAGTATAAATCACGCTTGCATATTCTCTTCCCTTATCTCTTACATTTCAGCTATATGTTTGAATGATTGTTTATCACTTTATAAATTATTACCGTCATTCAAACCACTTTCTCGTAAGTTGCGAAAAGATTTTCAAAGTTCTAAGATTTTAACTTAACACCAATTCACCCCCTCTTGGATGATAGCCAAGTCTTTCACTTTGTGCTGCTATATAGAGTGTTCCCGTAGTGCAAGTGGGATTTGTTTTTACTTGAACATAAAATTAGAACTGAATTGTTGGTGAACCAAATGTTACAAATTCTCCTATCATAAACGTAGAATCTAGTTTGTACGTAGTCCATATATAGTACATACTAATACTAATAATGGTTTGGTTTGTCAACTGATAACCGATAAGTATATATTTCATAATTAAATAAGTGTAGATTTTGAGATATATTTGATTAAATTTATCAATATTTTAGACTTATTTAATTGTCTTTTATGTATTTTCTATCCCTTAGTTATTTTTTCCCCAACTTTAATTAATTATAGGAGAACATGATATTTTGATATAAAATCTACACTACGAAAAACTTCGGATCGTGGACGGAATTACCGATGGAAAAATTATGTCGAAAATTACCCACGGAATTTGTGGGTATTGTCTTCTACCACGGTTTGGTTTTTTTTTTTTTTTTTTTTTTTTTTGCGATGGACGTTTTCATTGGAAATCCAATGAACGACGGAATTTTGTGAGTAATTTCCGTCGGTAATCCGGCATTTTTTTGTAGTGCTACTCATATCCTAATTTATTTTGCAAGAGATATTATAAGATCAAAGTGAGAACAAAATATCAATGTAATATTTTTATATTATATTATAATGGATAAAAGAAAGACTTAAAGGAAGATATTGTGATAATAGACGCACGCCGAGAGGTAATATATGCCTATACCACTCCTGTCTTATTTATAAGTTCATTTTGACCAAAAATTTGGTACTACTTATAAGTCCTCTTTCAAGTAATAAATGAGATTTTGTGACAATTTTGCCTATATTAATTGTAAAATAAAAATAGAGAGAGAATATAGAATTGAAATATACTCATTCATAAATGAGGGCAAAATTGAAAAATTACCCCATAATCATTAAGCTAACTACCTCTTCTTCATGTGTGATTTAGTTAAAGGGACTTATAAATTGGACCAGTGGTATATATACTTGGGGTAGCAAGAAGGAGGGCACCAAAAACATAAAGAGCGAACATCCAAGTTTAGCTACGACAAGGAAGGAGAGAACGTAGAGAGCACAAAGAAGGAACTTGGCGAGAGTATGTAGCAGGCAATGCCTTGGTCTTCTTCCACTGTGACAACATCGAATCTGGATTTCTATCTTTATTTCACGGATTTGATTATAGTCATGTGTGGTTAATATGCTTTTAGACCTAAAGGAGCTATGAACTTATTTGCGTTTTAGAATTTATTTCCAACTTATTAGTTATGTTTAATTTATGTCTATTTTCTCTTAATCTTGCTTTTCTTGATTATTGCTTATTGATTGGCCACCTCTAAGCATGTTTTGGGGATTCGAGTTGAATTTGACAGAGGGAATCTCAAATGGATGCACCTTAAGATTAAGGAGTGTGGAATTAGTACTTAGTCTAATTTTCCTATAGGATAGACTTACACCTAAAGGATCCATATAATCAAATTAAAATGATTCCGTACTAAAATTGCACCTTGTATAATTGCATGAGACACATAATTAATTAAGGTAAAGATATAAATGGACAGACATGCATTTATAGACATAAAAACTCTAGATTAGCTAATAAAATTAAAGTTTAATTAATTTAGTGGGGATAAAATATAATTAGTAAATAAGGGATTTTAGGAGTTTTCTTTATTTACTTTCCTTGGAAATTAATTATAAACTAGATTCGCTAACTTAAAAGAAAGTTGGAAGTTTAATACCTAAAAATTAATTTGATTAATTCGTGGGACGATACTGTACCTATCACTTTATTATTTGGTACGATTTCCAGAAAGATAAAGTTAAGTTGGTGTGGTTCATCTTTTGGATTGACTACTATGTCTGAAAAAGCCGCAATTGGTCAATGAACCCTCTTAGACAATTGGACTATAAATTGCATATTCTTGAGGCCTTTGTTATATTGCAATGATGTTGAGATTGACACCTTGTGAATATCTTGAATCATTTTCTTCTATAGCATGAGAGGGATTCTCGTTTCCTAATTTTTCCCAGAAATTTAACTCAAATGGTGAAAGTGTGAAACGGACACTAGCTATTAAGTTAGAGTCCATAATTTATATTCAGAATAAATAATATAATACATTTTAACAAGTTCATGTAGATGTTTTCTTTTCCTCTGAGATGCACTTCTACCATCATATATACATCAACAGATTGTATGTAATTTCGCACCACATAAATAATATGCATGATAAATAAAAGGAAATAATGAGTTGGCCAATTATAAACATTATTCTGCATAAATTCTGATCAGTTTGCCCTGCGCATATTGCTGTGTACATTCGACACTTTTGAGACATTATATTTACACTACAAAAAATCATTGTACTAGAGAGGGAAATTACTGACAGACTAAAGTCCGTCTCAAAAATACCGTGGCAAAGATATTTAATTTCTTGATGAAATCATATTGCATTGCTAATTTCTCATATACCATTCAACCCCACGTACTTATACATAGGGGCGGAGGCACACTTGTGCCAATGGGTGCAAGTGAACCCATAAAAAAATTTAAAAATATATATTTTGTGAAGGAATTGTAATACAATAAATGTGATTAGATTAAGTGGTTAAAGCTTCGGTCTTCAATAGCCAAAGGTCCCTGGTTCAAACGACTCTGTCACTTTTTTTTTCAATTTTATTTCCTCGACTTGGCTTCCTTCGAGCACGACTCTAGTTTCCTCCCCTTTACTCCCACCGCTCATCTCACCAGATCGCGTTTGTTCTTCCACTCTAGGTATAGGCGATCGATTTCAAGATCCAAGTTGCGATCAAATTTTTTTTTTCAAGACCCTAGTTCTTGAAATCCCACGGTTCCCAGTCGGTGCAGATTCAAGAACCCGATTGGAGAGCAAGTTTGAAGTTCCTTGCCGGTGGGAGCTTTGACCCAATTTAGGATTCACATAACCGTTCTTCAAATTCTTTGCTCTCGACTTCGACCACGCATGAATTGTTGGATGGGCAACCTCACCATTTGTCCTTCTCTTCCGCTTTGACTCGGTTTCGTTTTCAAGGTTCGGCCTGATTCTGGTTTCCTTTTCAGGGTTGGGAAATAATTTAGGGTTCAGGTTCGCTGAGTTCTGTCTTTTGTCGTTGCGATTTCGGTTTCCTTTTGAACGTGTGAGATTTACGCCTCGGGTTCGACGAGCTTCTGGAGTTCTGGGTAATTGAGTAATTGACGGATTACACTATGCATATTTTAATTTTCCCTTTTTCCTTTGGAAGCATTTGTTAGGAATGAAATTTGACTGCCATACGTAATCTCTCATAAAATATTTCCCCCACAAAATCACCCCAATTCAATTGCACAAGCCAATTTCAGTCGCAAACATGACTATCCTAATAATCATACGAGCTCAAGTTAGGTTGAATTGAACCGAGTGGTAGCATTCCTCTTCTACACATGCCGACTAGATATGTGGTTTTCTGGTATTATATTTAACGTCAAATGTTTATGATTGGCCTTCACAAACAACTAATTTTGGAAAATTCGTGAAAGCAAATGCTAAATTGGTTTTGAATTAAATTTTGGAACCGAGGAGCTGTCTTCGACTTTCTCCTGTATCAATACCCTTGTGGAGAATCATTTGGCTTTGCACTCTTCTTGACCATGAATACTTCACCAATGGTTTCTTCTAGGAACAATCTTCAGGCGTTTACTCCTTGCAATTCAACTAATGATCCCTTTTTTTCTTAATAATTATTTTATGCTTCCAAATTATGAATATAAATAAATTTTTATTTTATTTTGTATATATTTGATTGATGGTGATTACTGTATTTCGGCAAATGAGCATCTCTTAAAAGTGGCATAAGGATTTGTTCTTCTTCTTGTTTTTTTTTTTGCTCGCTCTCCACAGCTCTGTTTTTTCAGAATGGCTCTGCTGCTCTCGTGAAAGCATCTCTACCTCTCACTTATTATCCCATGAACACGGAGTTAGTTCGTTTCATAAAAACATGAAATTCAACCTCAACCTTTGACTCTTTATTTGGAAGTTTAATTATATCAAATTTCTCAATTTTTTGTGGTACTATTGAATTATGCCACGTACGCAACATACTTCACTGCATTTCTATATAGGTGACATTTAAGCTTTATGAATGATTCTTGTTGATTGATAGATGGAATTTGAAGGAAATCCATTAGGATTTTTGTGAACCTTCATGGTCTTCTTTTATAGAATATTGTGAGTTTTTATTGTTAGAAGAATATATCTGTTTGCTATAAGGTGTTTGATGAATTGTGTGAAAGAAGAATGAGGCTTGAGAGTTTGTGTATAGCTAAGGCATGGGGAGGAAGTTTATTTAAACATGTTCCCTAATCTTGTCAAACTTTTTTTCCTTCCAGAAAATGTCAACGATACAATCTTATTTCAAACGTCTAAAACCCACAAATACGTAACCCGAAGCTCAAAGTGGGCAACTTTCAAAAAACGGTATTTCAATTCCAACGGTCAAGAATCCTCCCAACCACCACCAACATCTCAATTTCAATTACCACCTCAAGCAAAAGTTAATATAGAAAATCTTGAAGCGGATCCGGAAAAAGATCTTCAATTTATTCAATGACATCAAATCCTATAGAAAGAGAGGATATTCGGAGAGCTTATTTGCTGAAGGGGCCAACTCAACCAATTCTTAAACCATTCCCTCAAACGGATGTGTATGGAAAATGCGTAGATTCAATCCTAAGTGGTATGAAGAATTTGGTTCTGGTTTGGAGTATAGTGTATCAAAAGATGCATGTTTTTGCTTGTATTGTTATCTACTTGATATGGAGGTTGGAGGTAGTGGTTCGACGCATGAATCATTTGTCGGTGTGGGGTTCAAAAGTTGGCATAAGAAGGATAGAAACAAAGTTCATGTTCGAGATCATAAGAGTGTCCACAATAGATGTTATCAATCTTGTCAAAATTTGATGAAGCAAAATCAACATATTGATATTGTTCTTTCAAATATTTCGAACAACAAAAATTGATTATCGTATTAGGTGAAAACTTCTTTAGATTGTGTTAGATTCCTACTACGCAATGGTCGGTCTTTTCGGGGACATGATGAATCTACAAGTTCAAATCGGCAAGGTTTACTCCTTGGAATGCTAAAGTTTTATTCTAAGCCAAATAAAGAGATGAGTGATGTGGTCTTGGAAAATGCCCCCGATAATTACAAATTGACTTCACCAATGATTCAGAAAGATCTTTCCCAAGCTTGTCTTGATTTGACTTGTTAAAGCAATAATTAGTGAGCTTGATGATGATTACTTTTCCTTGCTAGTTGATGAAGCTCGTGATATTGCAATTAAAGAAAAATGGCGGTTGTACTTCAGTATGTAAACAAAAAAGGGTCCAATATTGAACGTTTCATTGGCATAATTCATGTTTCAGATATTTTGCACAATCACTAAAAGCAGCGATTGATGGCCTATTTTCTAAACTTGGTTTAAGTTTGTCTAAATGTTGCGGGCAAGGCTATGATGGTGCTAGTAATTGTTAGTTCTCAATGTGTTTTGATGATAACTAACAATTGTAAACAAGCATGAATGTTTTTGATAAGCTAAATGATTTGATTTTACTTCAAAAACATTTCGGCGCCAAACTCGAGCCTAGATATGTAAACTCGAGTTTGCTACTAACAGAGAGCAAGACAGGCTATTTTGGATTTTAAACTTGAGCATGTGTTCTTAAACTCCAGCCTAAAACCTCCAGTATGATTTCAAAGAGTTTACAAATGTGTAAACTCGAGCACATAAGCAAGCTCGAGTTTGCCTCGCGGAAGCCTCTTTCAAATGAAAACTATTTTATAAACTCCACAATTCTCTTTTGAGTAGAGTTTGCTAACTTACAAAGGTTGCAAACTCGAGCCTAAATAAATGAACTCGAGCCTATGGATTTTGTGTAGAGTTTACTCTATGGTTTGAGAAATTAAATGAGTTTACAAAACATGTAAACTCGAGCTGCGTTTTGCAAGCTCGAGTTTGCCCTTGTGAAGAGCATCCAAACTTTTATATACTTTGCAAACTCGAGCCTATATTTATGAACTCGAGCACGATCTTTAAATTGAGTAAAGTTATTTTGCAAACTCAGAGTTTATACTTAAACCTCCAGTTCACTCGAAATGCTTAATTTTGTTTTGACATGAATAGTGTCAAACTCGAGCCTAGCTTTATGAACTCGAGCTTGTCTTTGAAAATGAGAAAAGTAAATTTACAAACTCCAGAGTTCATATTTAAGCTCCAATTCACGTTTTGAATGACTAATTTATTTTGGCATGAATAGTGTCAAACTCGAGCTCTGCTCACTAATGGACTCGAGTTTGAGTCTTTTCCAAATTGTGATTTGAGATGGCCTTCGCGAAAATTGCTCTACAATGCTATGAACTCGAGCCTACCGACATGAACTCGTGTTCGACTCTTTGGAAAAAATAACAAACTCTAGTTTACATTAAACTCTAGAGTTTGCTCTTCGCGTAAGCTAAACCGGACATTGCAAACTCGAGCACGACATGGAAAACTCGAGTTTGGGACGTCGTCTGGATGAACGCCTTGGTTTTAATTTGTTCGATTGATTTATACTCTACCCTTGTTGTGCGAATTGGTTGTACTTATTTTATATGATTCATATCTATATTTCTAACCATTCTTAACCAGTTTGCTCATGAGATTGCGAGAAGATTTGAGTTTGTTTTTGAAGTCAAATAAAATGACTCAATGTGCCAACTTGTATTATTTTAATGTTATCTTCTTCAACATAAGCAAATGGTGTCAGTGGAAAGAGAGACAACCATTCTTCAATGCGAGAAAACAAGGAACCCACTCACAAAAGTGAACAACATTATCCTACAAACAAGGAAGCATGGGAGACATTCTTGAAGAGCCAACTTTCAAATATTCAAATCGCAAATATCCCCAATGACTATATTCTTCATCCATGCTCACAATGGCTAGAATTTCGAATGGACATTCAACTGAATGGAGAAGCAATCGAAGATGATTTTCTGCTATAAATAGAGCTGCATACAAGTCTTCAAGATAGAGAATAGAAGACACAACACACGAAACGAAATACACTTGAGTAGTTCATCTATTCTTTAGTTTTATGTCTGTATGCAGTATCTCACGATACTTAGAGCTTCGAGTGTTTATCATATATCTACTCGGTGAGGAGTCTAAACACCAATTTATTATCTGTAAAGCTTAAGGTTGTGGAACCTTAAGTAAGGGTGTACAATTACAACTTATAAGGGGAGTGAGTCCTAGGGAAAGGATCATCTCTAGTACGAGTGTGTAATTGTGTTTGTAAAGTCCTAGAGCGCGTCTAGGCGGGAGAAAAATCCTAGAGTGAATCTAGGTGGTGAAAAGTCCTAAAGTGTGTCTAGGCGGGGAAAATCCTAGAGTGTTTCTAGGCGGTGAAAAGTCCTAGAGTGTTTACAGGCAATTGTAAAATCCTAGAGTTTCTAGGTGAGTTAGTGAAATCTCGGAGTGTTTAGGGGGCCGGACGTAGGTCAAGAGTTCGGCCAACCGGTATACATCTCTGTGTGAATCTTCTCCTCTCTATCTCTACTTTGCCTTAACTTTCATCCATTGTGTGGGTGACTTGATTCTTGAGCATTCAAATGAAAGGCTCTTGAGCAATCAGTGAAAGAATTTTTTTATAATCACCTATTCACCCCGCTCTAGGTGATATTCTACCCTTCATTTGGTATCGAGCCTTGGTTTCTCGGTGGGCTTAACATCCCGAGATAAAGATCATGGAAGGAATATTACACGAAGGTACTTCAATCAACGAGACCACCGGGATTTTGGTTTGCTTGCCCACCTTCTAGTTATGATAATTCTTCACTTTGATTTCTTATAGGTTGCAACATGTTCTTTAATTTTGTCAAACTTTTTCCTTTCGAAAATGTTAACGATACAATCATAATGCATTTAAAACTTTCCTTAAAAAAAAAAAATTTGGGGGCTCTGCCCCCGAACCCCTACACTAATTATGCACCCATAAACTCGATTTACGGCTCCACCTTTGCCTATACATATATAATATTCAAGTTTTCCTTCTCTTTCATATATATATATGTATGGGTTTATCGTTTGTCATGTCACTTGACATAATGTTTTGTCAAGTCACTCCAAAACTACATCGTTTTAAGGTTAGAGGAATTAATGAACTCTCAAAACGACGTAGTTTTGGGGTCAGGGGAATTAATGAAGGATCTTTTGGTAAAACTCATATAATAAATACAAAAAAAAATACAAAAACACCCTTCATTAATTCCTTAACTCCTAAAACGACGTAGTTTTGGGCTCACTTGACATAATCTTATGTTAAGTGACGTAATAAACGATAAAGCCTATATATATATATAGACACACACACACAACGCTTATAACGCTCATATATGTATTTTGGAATCAAAACATATATATATACACACACACATTGCTCATATATTCAATCCCACGTACTTATACATATATACTATTCAAATTTTCCTTCTCTTTCATATATATATACAACGCATATAATGCTGATATATGTATTTTGGAACAAAACATATATATATACACACACACATTGCTCATATATATAATGCAGACATACAGGGGCGGAGGGACAAAAATATGGGGGCCAAATAGTGGCGGGAGATTCGGGGTCAGGGCGGCACCCCGAAATTTTTAGGAAAGTTTTAAATGCATTAAAAAACAAAAGAATATAAAAATACACCACAATATTGGAAGGTAAGAGGTTGAGGTTTAATTTGTTAATTTATGTGATTGTGAATTTTTGGTTCAACCATAAATTTCATGTAATTGAACACCACAATATTGGAAGGTAAGAGGTGAGGTTTAGAATGAAAAATCAATTAACTTCATCGGCGGATGTAGTGTAAAATGGGTAAAAGTACAGTAAAGAATACACCTCAAAACCATTTATATTCATACCTGTCAAATGTATTTGGGGGGCCAAATGTATACTCATTAACTAATTAAAATATTCAGATTTAAAATAAAAGTATTTTAACAATTCTAATGTATAAGATATCATACTTGTCTCTAGTATGGATGTCATATCAATTATAAAATGAGAAGATATCATGAAATTTGCAGTGAATGTTTCAGCTAAGGAAATGAAAAATAAAAACAGGGAAAAAAGTTATAAAAAAATTCATTATATTAAAAAAATCTGATTTTTTTTTTTTTTTTTGGAGACCAGTCCCTTCTATACTCCGCCCCTGCAGACATATATATAGAACCCAAGTCTATACTTATTCAACGCTGATATATATATAACTATGGATCAGCTTCCTTTTTGCACAGACCTGATAAACTCATACAGCAGCTTATGCATATATATACGTATATATATGGATCTATTTAAGAACAAGAATATACATATATGAATACCAACTCAGTGATGCAACACAGATGCACAAACCGCCCCTGTTTTAATGTTTATAAAGCAGAGAACTCATGTTGGTAATTCCTACGGCTTAATACTTAGCAACTCGCGTTTGGGAAATGATGGGAATCAAAAGGAAAAAGAACCTGATGATTTACCTCCGATTGCAGGTTTGCACACTGCGTTCTTAACTGAAACCAAACTCCCTGTTCTCTGATGCGTTACTTAGAGCAGCAAAATGGCTGACTCTTTCTCTCTCCCTCTCTCTCTCTTTCCTCGTCTCTGTCTTTCACTCCTAACTCAGCTCTGGTTCTATTAAGCTAACGTGAATGAAGGATAGTCAAGGAGTTGTGATATATACTACACTAAGGGTCCGGTCCGAGGAGAAAGGAGAATGGACCGAGAGATATTCAACGTGGGTGAGGCTCGAGAAGGATGGAGAAGTATGGTGTGGACAGATGGGGCGAGCCACTCGAGAGATATGGCGTTGCTGTCTCTGGCTCTCTGCTTCTCCGTTCCCGTGAAAGTAGAGCCGGGAAATCGGGCAAGCCCGTTGGCCGACCTATTTAAGCCACGACCACGGAGGGCTTGGGCTTGAAAAATAGGGTAGAAATTTAAAATTAGCACTGCGAAGGCCGTACTCAGTAAGGCCTCGGGCTTAATCGGGTTAACTGTAGCTTTAAAAAAATTACTTAGACTTCCACTTAATGAATGTGTTTATTTATAATTACTTAGATTTTTAGTTTAAACTATAACCCTTTTATGTTTATTATTATTCGTATTAAAACACATAATTAGTTATTATAAATTTTAAAGAATGGATGTTTTTATCAAGGCTCTAAAAGCGGATTGGTGACCGAGCAGGTGGGAGTCTTGGGTTAAGGGTCGATGGGTCGACCGAGTCAAATCGGGGTCGACCGGTATTAATTAAAAATATATAATATAATTAAAAATATTTTGTTAAACAATAAAAAATATTCATATTTAAACAATATATTTTGTTAATTATTTTTATTGCCTACCTCCAGGACAGTTGTAAACATATGCGATATAATATTACTTTTTTTAATAAAAAAATAGAGATCAGTTCACGGCTTCCTTCCTTCCATTACGTTTTTTTTTTTGGGTTCAAACCTTCCTCTACTTTTTACTTTTTGACTGATGTGATGTAAACTTCTGCCATATTATATTGCTTTCTTTTTTTATTGAGAAAAGTGATCAGTTCACGGACTACGAGAATAGGGTAGGTTTGAAGTAATGAATTGCAGCCTTACCATTCCTTCCCTCTTTCATCTTTTACTGATTTACTCTTCCTTCCCTCCTTCTTTTTTATGCTCGAAGTCTTCTTCCCTTTTTTATTCTTCCTTCTCTCTTTCATCGGTGAGGCACCATCTTCAGCGAATATGAGGCTCCGCAGTTGAGTCTCTCCGATAGAAGAGGTCTGATTAACGGTTTGGTTTCGTTCAAGTCTATGATTTTTGTTTTCGTCATTCTCGGTTCACGCTTCTCTCTTAGTAAATTTCATGGCGGCGGCGACCACCACCAAGGCCTTCGATGTTAAGAACCAACTCCATCAAACTTGATTTGTTCACACAATCGGCACCATGATCAGATCTCTCTCTCCTCCTTCTCTTTTCTTGCTTTGTCTTGATTTAGGCAACGTTTTAAAAAAAAGAAACAAGAACTCTCGTGGCTCGGTCAACTTGGCCGGTTGGCCGAGTTGGCCGAGTTGATCCGAGTCAACTCGGGACTCAGATTCGCCCCTAACTCGGGACCGGTTTCGTAGGTTCGCCGATTGAAAGGCATTTTGTCATGGACATACATAAAGTAATATCTTTGTTTAATATTTTTTGAAAAAAAAGGAAAAAAACATATTCTTTGTGTTTATTTGTTTTTTACTACAAATTAATGAATGTGTTTATTTGTTGAATGATTTTAATTGTTTAGATATTAATGTTGATGACATTTATTTGATAGATTAGAACTTTAATGGTTGCAATTTACTTATTATATTACTTTGAAAAAAATGAGAATTAGGCTTCTTTTTTTTTTTTTTTCCCCAAGAATTAGGCTTAATTACTTGAGAATATATATATATATATATATATATAGGATTCGGCTTAGGTCCTCTTCGGCCTAATATCCACTGCCGTCCTCTGCGATAATACTACGTCGTTTGACGCAAAATGATGTCTGATCCTCTTTTTTTTAATAAAAAAATATTAAGGGTATAAAAAAGAGACTTTTGGATACTGAGCGGTACTGAAAAAAGACTTCATGATCTTGAAAAAATATTTTAGAACGTTGAAAAAATATTTCAGGGTACTGACAGGTATTAAAAAGATACTTCAGGATACTAACTGGGGATACTGGCTGATACTAAAAAAATACTTCACGATCTTAAAAAATTATTTTAGGGATATTGAAATTATTTTCAACATCCCTAAAATAAATTCAACATCCCTAAAATAATTTTTCAAGATCATGAAGTATTTTTAGTATCGGCCAAGTATCCTCGGTCGATATCCTGAAGTATCTTTTAGTACTGTCAATACTCTGAAATATTTTTTCAACGTCTAAAATATTTTTTAAGATCATGAAGTACCCATTATTATTTTTTCAATACCGCTCGGTATCTAAAAATCTCTTTTATACCCTTAATATTTTTATTAAAAAAAGAGGATCGGGGCATATTTTGCGTCAAACGACGCAGCTTTTATCGCAGGAGGAGGCGTGGATATTAGGTCGTAGAGGGACCTAAGCCGAATCCATATATATATATTGTGGTACTACTAAAAAAATTATCTCTTTTGATTCTCTTCAAAACTTATTTGCAATTAAGTCCTTTTGTTCATTTAATTGCAATATTGGATAAATACTAGAAATAAATATTTAATTCCATGTAAGAATTTTTCTTTCCCATTATTTTTCCTAAGCCATAAAATATTAATTCTATAATTTTCAGACATAAAATTATCCTTTATGAATATTCCTTGAATTTACTCTTTTCTGAAATAAATTTAAGGAAAAATAGGCCCTAATTTTCGTAATTAACTTCATAATTATTTTAGGCCAAATTTCATAATTTAATTTCTATATAATATTCTAATTTCAAATTCCAAAATTTGGGATGTTACAATCATAATTTTCAATCTTAAACTGAAGAAAACATAAAAGCTTGAAACTTAAAGCGAAGCTAGCACGGGGTGGAAAAAGGCTTTTAAGATGGATAAAAGAGGCATCGTAAGACCGGACTTGCGTCGGAGTCTTGTTGCGTGCGGTATTAAAAGTATCACTTTTAAGACCGGACTTGAACCGGTCTTTAAGAGTTTCTTTTAGATCGGACATTTTAAACATCCTGTCTTAAAAGTGTTTCAAAATAATAAAAAAGAAGAAGAAAAACTCAAATGAAACAACCGGTCCTAAATCACTAGATCTCGCAACATTTTGAATGTCACTCCGTCATCGACAACGAGAACCAATAGAAGATTGGAAGCAACACCAACAAGAAAAACAAAAAAGAAGAGAAGATTGGAAGCAACACCAACAAGAAAAACAAAAAAGATGAATACAAAGTCCGTAAATAAGAAAACATAACAAAAATAGAAATCATTCACCATGGAAATCAAAGTTGAATCAATATAAAATCAGAGGTGAAATTGAAGTCTAGATCTACAAAAAAATCACAAGCTTAAAGTAACCAAATCCGAGCAAGATCCTCTTGTCGATCTTGGTAAAGCTTCAAGCAACCAAAATCAAAGTCCAGATCGAGTAGAAGTGGTCAAGGTAGAGCAAACAGACTTAAGCAAGAAGAGATCCGGGTTTGATTTAAGCCGGATTTGTGCGAAGGCGGTGTGGGAGGAGCCATAGATCGAAGAGGAAGGAGCCGCCGCCGTCCGTAATCCTCGGCGAGACGCTTGCGCCGCCGCCGAGGATTGGAGTTGATGCCATCGCAAAACTCTCAAGCATCTCACCGCTAACGTTGCCAAGGATTTGATTATGTGGCTCTTAGGATGACTTACGAAGATTGCGATTAGGTTAGAAGAAGAGGATGTCATTTTTGCTGAGGATTTGACCCGTGAGACTCTTGGGACACTCGTTGAATCTATAACTAAGCAAATGTTATATCACCAAGAAGACAAGCACGCTCACGGACTTAACGAGTTTAGCGAATTTAACTTTTTAAACACTTTTAAGACCGGTTGTTTGTAAAAAGGTCTTAAAGTATATTTTTAAGACCGGATCCTTTAAATCCGGTCTTAAAAGTGTTCTATATATTTACGAAATTGCCATTGGTCATACTTTTAAGACTAGGATCTTTTATAATCCGATCTTAAAAGTCTTCTATATATTTACGAAATTGCCTTAGGTCATACTTTTAAGACCGAATCTTTTATAATCCTATCTTAAAAGTGTTCTATATATTTGTTGGAAGTTAAGATTTAATTAGTTAGCATATACGATTATATTGTGCAATTATCTTAATTAAGTTGTTAGAGAGATTTTAGGAATTAAGTTAGCGAGATCATGGTTTTTTGAATTTCGTAATTAAATTCCTCATTGTAATAATCTTAATTAAGTTATTAGAAAGATTTTAGGAATTAAATTAGCGAGATCATGGTTTTTTGAATTTTATAATTAAATTCTGATTGTAATCATCTTAATTAAGTTGTTAGAGATTTTAGGAATCAAGTTAGCATATCATGGTTTTTGAATTTCGTAATTTTCCTGATTGTAATCATCTTAATTAAGTTCTTAGAGAGATTTGAGGAATTAAGTTAGCAAATCATGGTTTTTTGAATTTCGTAATTATATTCCTGATTGTAATCCCTAGATTATAGGAACTGCCTAGGTCAGAAGATTATTTACTTATTAGCATCTGTATATAATTCCAATTAAGCGAAGGAATAAATCATCGCATTCTCGGACTCATCTCTGATTAGCGTCTTCTCACAATATTTACGAAATTGCCACCGGTCATACTTTTAAGACCGGATATTTTATAGCCCGGTCTTCAGAGTGTTCTATATATTTACGAAATTGTCACCGGTCATACTTTTAAGACCAGATATTTTATAATCCGGTCTTAAAAGTGTTCTATATATTTACGAAAGTGTCACCAGTCATATTTTTAAGACCATATCCTTTATAATCCGGTCCGAAAAGTTCTATATTTTTACAAAACTGCCACCGGTCATACTTTTAAGAACTGATTCTCTATAATCCGGTCTAAATGATGCGGTCTTAAAGCTCTTTTTTCACTAGTGCAGTGTATACATGAATCCATAATAACTCTCCAGTAACATTAACTACGCATAGATGACTCACCAATATCATACATGTCCATCTCTAAACAGAAGAGATAATCTCTGTTGTTTCCACAAGGACCCGAGGCTGTTGCTATTTGCCTGAATATATTAACAGAACTTAGGTAATAACCCAGAGGTAATATTTGTTTGCTTCGAAAGGGGTTTCTTTAGCAATTTCATCAGGAGTTGATAGAAACTAAAGCAATAGGAACCTTTATAAACAACAAGTGGAACATTTATGGATTAGCTTTTATAAGAATATATAAGAAATTAAGAATGACCACCACCAAGATCAAACAACAAATGAACAAAAATCAAGGTTCGAAAACCGGATCGGTTAGTGAACCGGTGGATGTCTTCGGGTTAAGGGTCAGTGGGTCAGATCGGAGTCAGACCGGTATTAATTAAAAATATAATATAATTGAAATACATAAAAATATTTATATTTTTATAATAAAAAATATTTTATAATTAAAATACATGAAGATGTAATGTGATGTACATAAGAACATATAAAATATTATATTATTTTTTTAGAAAAAAGGAGATAAAAGAGATTATTGTTGCGTGTCGAGTCCCAACTTCCTATATCTTAAATGTGATGTGTGGCGGTATAGGGTTAGGCTATAGATTTTTTGACTTTTTATCTTGCTCAGTAAAGTTGAAGTTAGCAACAACAAAAAAATATTACTTGTTTGTTTTTTACACCTTCGTGTTGAATCTCTTTCAATCGAACAAGATTCGATCAAGGTTCTGAAACCGGACCGGTTATCGACCTGGCCAGTATTAGGTCGACCGAGTTAAACGGAGCTAAACCGGGGTCAAACCGTGAAAAAAGAAAATTTTAGAGTTATTAGTATGAAATTTTAAAGAAAATTAAAAAAAATTATTTAAAAAATAATTAAAAAATCGGACAAATTTGACCCAGCATCAGGTTTACCCGCCGTTCTCGGTTCGACCGGTCCTGGTCCGGTCCGAGAACTATGATTCGATCTCTCCTTCTCTCTCTCCTTCAATTGAACAAGATTCAAATCTCTCATTCTCTCTCAATTCCTCCTCCTTCTCGTTGTGTCGCAAAGATCTCTCTTTCTCCTTCAACTCTTTAGATTCGAGTCTCTCTCTTAGTCTCTCCTCCTTCTCGTTCTATCTCGATATTGAGAAGTATGGGATAGCCGCAGAGCTTTTGGTTCTTAACTAGAGGACCTATCAAAAATCGTTTCCAATATTTCGACCAAAGAAACTTTGACCTTCCACGAACTCGGATCGCAATCTCCATCGGCCACCAACGCACTCTCCCTCCTTCTCATTCTCCTTCAGTCAAGTTTATTATTATTATTATTATTATTATTTTATTTTATACAAAAACCAATCTTTTTGACGTCAACTCGGTTGGTTCAGTCGAGTTGACTCCGGGTCAACTCGGGACCCCTGGTTTACCCCCAACTCGGGTCGGTTCGCGCTTTTCGGCCTCGAATTGGCGGTCCAATCCGGGTTTGAGAACCACGACAAAAACACATTTATAAACACATAGATGACTCATTAATATCATACATATATGGCCTTCTTTAAACCTATTTCTAATTTAATTTCAAGAAGAACGAATAGAGCAAGTTCCAAAACTGTTCCAAAAGCTAATGAAGTGACTACCTGCATAGTTATTTGCTCCTTTTTCAGGGCCTCCACGAATAGAATACGTAGTGCCCCAATGAAAAACATTGAACAAGTTATAAGAAAAGGACAAACACATAAAATATTGCAAGACATAGTCATACATGTAGGGGCGCATCCAAAAATTTATGGAAGGGGAGGCACGATTGGTAAGGGGCGGGGTTCAGGGCAACGCCCGATTTTTTTTTTTTTTTTACTTGTCATCAAAAGCACAAAAAATAATTCAGAACCATTGACATGGTTAAACCTAATAAGTTATTAGCATATATAGTACTCTTTCTACATTAACAAAATAGAAGATAAAATGTTGAATTTTTCTTCTTCGACACAGAAAGCAGCCATATCAATTGGTCTCAAACATTAGTGCAACACTCATTTAATCATTATCAAAAGCATAAGCATGTAGGGGGAACAAGGAAGAGAAAACTAACATCTTTTGTTTGACCCAACTAGTGAGCACTTGTCCATCGCCTGCTGATCCCATGAGGGATTCCAATCGTTCTCATAAAAGATTACCGTGTCAACAAAATCAAGATTCCATTCGGTAGCAACCTACATGCTCCAAGCAATTTTTGTGCTGGAAATATCCACCGAAATACGAGAGAAAAGGCAACAAAATGCTAAGAAAGTATATAAAAGAAGTAAGCAACCACTCATTAGAAATGAACTTTACCTAATAATTATACTTAAATGCAAATCTTAGTGCAAAGCAAAGAATATATAACAAGTATGAAGAATAACTTTAATGCTATTATATATGATCTCAAGGAGAGAATGAAATGTAGCTTTTATGTATTTCGATAAGAATCTATCATAGGGAGGAGATAATAAACTAAAGTTTCTATAAAACCGAAAAGCAAGCAAGTTAAAAGAAAAAAAAAGGATATATATATATATATATGGGGTTATCGCTTGTCATGTCACTCAACATAAGGTTATATTAAGTCACTCCAAAACTACATCGTTTAGAGCGTTAGGGGAATTAATGAAGTATACTGAAAGTTCATAATCAAACTGAAGCAGGGACATGTTTTCTGGCTGCCAAAAACAACAAAAATGGAGCCATGAGTAAAATTTTGGCATAATAAATAAACCAAAGTTGTCCATAAATGTGAGAGCAATGTATACGAGCTTTGCATCCTTTATATGGTAACACTTTTTTGCTCATAAGAGGTAACCTGTATTACTAATAAAGTCCAGCCAAAATGCTGATACACTTGCTACGAGATACAACCAGAATCAACTAAACAGATAAGGGAAGCAAGCTACTCTAGAAACAGAAATAAACCAAACAACACAGCAGCAACGAAACATAAATAAAACTAGCAAGGAAGACTTAACAAGGTTAAGTGCTAAGTGGGTGGTTGGAAATGAGATAAGATTAAGACAAAGGTGATTGCTGTTTGCAGGGAGAGAGAGAGAGAGAGATCTGAAAAAGAGTCAATAATTCTATGGAGAATAGCAGACAGAGGGTTGCTTTTCGGGTACTTGGGGAATCAAATTTTGGCATAATATTTAACAAAGATTCAAGCAGATCCAATCTGTATGAAGATAACTCTTACTCTATATATTTTTATATTTTAAACTCATCTATAATTGAATTCGTGCTAAAACCCAAAACAACTTTTTTTTTCAATCTATGTAATCAAAGACTTATCAAGAAATTGGTCTTTTGTTCTATTTCGAAGTCTGTTCTTAATTATTTTCATAGCAGAGAAAGATCTTTCAAGAGTTGCTTTAGAAACCGAAAGAATAAGTACAAGTCTAATCACTTTATCAATAAGAGGGTAAATGATGAACTTTCTAGTTCTTACTAGTCCTTGACATAATTCAAATGTAGTTGATAAATTAATGAAACTGGATGCTTAGGAATGTCAAAATCAAAATGTTGTAACTCCATCTTCAAATGCAATTTTTCCTATTCTGTGAAATCTCTAGAATAAAATTTATCAACAAGATGGCAAATATTATCACTATTAAATGACTTGTGCCTGTTTTTTGAATCTAAAGTCATGCTCAAAGCAAGTAATTCAATAGTATTATCGTTGAACCTGCTATTTAATTCTTGCGATTGATAATCAATGATAGCACAAAAGATATTTACCCTATATATATATATTTTTTTTGTAGAAAAATCACTTTGTTTATTTCGAGCACAACCTCTCCTTCCAATATATTTTGCACTCATATCCGGAATGTCAATGTCGTGTTCTATGCACAATTCTTAAACATGAACTAAGAAAGCATTCCAACTTGTCTCTCTTAATTTTTGAAGTAACTCTTTTGTAGTTGAAAAGAATTTGAAATATCTTGAGTCTCTCATTGCAAAGCTTGACAAAGGACTTCAATAATACTTATAATTTATTTCATAAGGTGCAATATGATAACAAGCCACTATTTTCAATGTTACGTTGACCACTATTTTAATGTCCGAAACTGTCTATGGAATTGCGGCATTAACAAGCAACCACGAAGTGGCATGGCATTAACATTTCATACCTTACCAACCTTACATATTTTAAGTGCCTTATATATATATATATATATATATATATATATATATGGGCCACCCCTAGCCCCTTGTGTCCGTCCCTGCATATATACATCCGCCCTTGCGTACACGGCATGGCTCCATGCAAGAATAATGAATTGCTCACCCTGCATAGGAGACTCAGGCAAAGAATTTTCAGTCACAATTATTAATTAAGGCCATGTTTGACCGATTCTCAAGGTATCTTACTTGCAGTCACTGATCAGAATGAACATGTATCTTACCTAGCTTTAAGTCTATATGCCACATAAGACGAAACTCCAATTGGGAGTATGAGAATATGTCTAAAGAACCATTATAATGAAAATAGCATTCTGATTTGTCTTTTTTCTATTCGCTCTACGCCATTGACCCGTTCCGTTAACTTTCAAGAAGGATGGGGCTTTGATTGGTGTCGTCACACCAAGTAGTCTAGCTGTGGAGCCCACGTTGGATCCGTAGTAGTGACCCTAAACTCAGGCAAAGTAAAGGCGATGTGATATGTCTTTGGTAGTCAAACAACGTGTTGGAATAATTTTAAAAGAAAGAGGAGTATTTTCCTTTTTGGAAATTCATGACTTCTAAATTAAGAAATTAATATGAAGGATGGTGCTGGGAAGTGCAACACTAATCTGTGTCCCTTTAATTCCTAAAAACACTTATAAAAGATTACAACTAAAATTATTGTAACCACCACTTGGTTAAAGTTGTCTTGTTTAAAAGAAATACTACAAACTGCAAAGATGTTACCTTTAATTTGAGAAAAACTTATTTTAAATAGCTATTGGTTATTGAAGTTATATATGTTTATGAAAATGTTTTTATGACTTTTTAATTAATAATATATATTGTTTCAGGATGCCCTACTTTATATTATTTGATTGATCGAGTTTTCCTTTCGAGACTTAGAACGCATCAAATAGTTTTTACATCTACCAATAAGTGCATTTCCCGTGATTTGAACTTGTGTTCTCCTTGAATGAGGCCGGTTATACAACTTCAACCAACAAATTGTTGGTTCGAGATTCTACTTTAAGGCATTGTCTATAAATATCTCACAACCATCGCTCCATCGAAAAATGAACAACAAAAAAACTTATGGTCGGCTTTGTTTGGGATACGATGAAAAGATTTTCCAAATGGAAAATATGACAGAGTATGATGAAGAATAAAGAATGTTTATGTATGGATTTTGAAAAGGTATAGTTTTGAGATATCATTTGCAAACTTTTATGCTAGGGCATTCTATTACGAAGTATTTGATACAATCTTTCTTTAGCTTAAAAGGAGACATTTTCATTGTTTTTGATAAATTGGCCCTAAGCATGTTTGAAAACGTTTTTAATTAAGAGGATCGAATACGTAACACTGGTTACTAACAATAGTCTTGTTAGTCCTTGATGCACCATGGTTAACCTCGAGCTCGCTTGATATTTGTGGGATTTGTTCTCACGCTTGTTATATGATATGCATGACCTCCTATGGTAGTCAAACAACGTCTTGGAATAATTTTAAAAGAAAGAGGTGTATTTTTCTTTTTGGAAGTTCATGAGCTTATAAGTTAAGAAATTAATATGAAGGATGGTGCTGGGAAGTGCAACACTAATCTGTGTCCCTTTAATTCCTAAAAACACTTATAAAAGATTACAACTAAAATTATTGTAACCACCACTTGGTTAAAGTTGTATTGTTTAAAAGAAATACTACAAACTATAAAGATGTTACCTTTGAGAAAAACTTATTTTAAATAGCTATCGGTTATTGAAGTTATATATGTTTATGAAAAGACATATTTTTATGACTTTTTAATTAATAATATATATTGCATCAGGGTGCTCTACTTTTATGTTATTTGATTGATTGGAGTTTTCCTTTTGAGACTTAGAACACATTAAAGAGTTTTTACCTAATAAGTGCATTTCCTGTGGTTTGAACTTGTATTCTTCTTGGGTGAGGCCGGTTATACTACTTCAACCAACAACTTGTTGGTTCAAGGGACTCTACTTTAAGGCATCATTTTATTGTCTATAAATATCTCACAACCATCACTCCATTGAAAAATGAGCAACAACAAAACTTATGGCCTTTATTTCTTAGTGATTTAAAGATAAAATCAAATTATCACTTTGTAAATATCATTGTTGTCTTGGGTTGAGTTTTGAGGGTGTAATCCATACTCATGAATTTTCATTGTATCCTTAGGGAAATCCGCCATCAATCCACTTTGCACCCAAATTAATTGTCAAAAAGAAAATGTTGCCATCGTTTTTGAAAGCATGTTGCATAACTTTCTTCTTCATCTCTTTTGTCTCTTCCCACTTTGTTAGATCTTTACCGCTTCTACATAATATCAATAACACACGCATATCTATGTGTAAACCAGCCAACACCATCACTACAACAATGGCCATCCTTCCATATGTGATTGTTCTTCTCAAAATGCTTCTGTTCTCGCAATTATCTTCTTCCATTGATACTATTTCAAGTTCTCAGGCCCTTCATGATGATGGAAGAACCACGTTGGTGTCTAAAGATGGAATATTTGAGCTTGGTTTCTTCAGCCCAGGTAGTTCCAAAAACCGTTATATTGGAATTTGGTACAAAAATATTCAACCTAGAACCGTCATCTGGGTGGCAAACCGTGAGATACCAGTCAAAGATAACTCAGGCATGTTGAGCATAAACACGAAGGGACATCTTGGGCTTCTTGACCGGAACGAGACAATTATTTGGGTGGCAAATTCATCAACAAAGGCCTTGACTCCAATTGTGCAGCTTTTAGGCTCTGGAAATTTGATACTAAGAGATGAGAAAGACCAAAATCCACAAAATTACTTGTGGCAAAGCTTTGACTATCCTTCTGATACCTATTTGCCAGGTATGAAGTTTGGATGGGACCTGAGAACTGGTCTAAATAGGCGTATCATAGCATGGAAGAATTGGGATGACCCTTCTCCTGGAGATTTCACAAGTGAGCTCATGCTTCACAATTATCCAGAAATAGTTGATTGGAAAGGTCGAACAAAATATATGAGGAGTGGCCCTTGGGATGGTCAACGATTTAGTGGCACTTCACTAGCTACGAATGGCACCCCTTTGTGGCTGTGATTGTCTCTAATAAAGATGAAGTTTATTACAGAATCAACACCAAAATTGAGTCGTTTTTGGTAAGATCTGTTCATAACCAATCAACATACACTGTCAATGAATTAATATGGAAGGAAGATGATCAAAGATGGAAGTCTTGGAGCTTCTTTCCAAAAGACAACTGCGACATATATAATCGTTGTGGTCCAAATGGAAATTGTGTCATAGGTGGGGCACCAATGTGCCAGTGCTTAAGAGGATACTCACCAAAATCTCCAAAGAACTGGGATGCTTTGGATTGGAGTGAAGGCTGTGTTCGAAGTGAATCCTGGAGCTGCAAGGTAAAAAACAAAGATGGTTTTTTGAAAATGAGTGGGCTCAAATTACCCGACACTACACATATTTGGGTTGATGCTAGTATGACACTTGAGGAGTGCAAAGCAAAGTGCATAGAGAATTGTTCTTGTACTGCTTATTCTACTTCAGATACTGTTAGTTCTAGGGGTTGTGCCATTTGGTTTGGTGCCCTAATTGACATAAGGGAGGTTCCTTTACTGCTGATCTAGATCTATATATTCGCCTTGCAGCTTCAGAAACAGGTGTAATTTTTTTAACATATTAAATTTATCATTTTTTGGTTCTTAAAAACCTTAATATTTTGTGTATTAACTGTATCTGGTCATTTCCTTGTGAAGCTGAAGTTAAAGATGGTGGCAGGAATAACACAAAGGTGATTGGGGTCTTAGCTACCATTGTATTTGCTTTTGTGATGGTTATCATTTTCCTATGCATTTACCAAAGGAGAAGAAAATATAGAGGTAAAAAATTAGAACGTTTCAAATTGATCATAATTGCATGTCTTATGGGATTTTGTTTGCAAATTATAAAATATGCACTATTTGCTATTTTTATTTGATAAATTTGTTTATGGAGTGAAATATGGAAATATCTTTGTCAGAAGCAAATGATGTTGAAGACTCAAAAGAGATATGGAAATTCCTTTCTATGACTATGTTGTGATAGCTACTGCTACTAACAATTTCTCAATCGACAAGAAGCTTGGTCAAGGTGGTTTTGGGCCTGTATACAAGGTAAACATACAATCAATTAATTAGTTAATTAAAATGATGAAAATCAAACAAGTAATTTTGAGCAGTTTAATTTTTAATTTATGGTATCATATATTGATAATCCTTCTCTGCAAAATTATGGTAGGGTACATTAGCAGATGGACAAGAGATTGCTGTGAAGCGGCTTTCTAAAACCTCTCACCAAGGAATGAAAGAATTTAAGACTGAAGTCATATTGTGCTCTAAACTTCAACATCGGAATCTTGTTAAGGTTCTTGGTTGTTGCATCGAAGGAGAACAGAAGATGCTTATATATGAATACATGACCAACAAGAGCCTAGATTCATGGATTTTTGGTTTGTGTGCTGTTCATAAATATTTATTATCAAATCTATCCATTTAATTTCTTTAATTCATGTATGTTAACAATGAGTATTGTGACTTTTCAACTTCACAGGTTCCATTACTCAACGTAATATGCTTGATTGGTCCAAACGTTTCCAGATTATATGTGGAATAGCTCGTGGGCTTCTATATCTTCATCAAGATTCTAGATTGAAGATTATCCATAGAGATCTTAAGGCAAGCAATATATTGTTAGACAATGAGATGAACCCTAAAATTTCAGATTTTGGTTTGGCAAGGATTTTTGGAGGAGGTCAAATTGAAGAAAATACAAATAAGGTGGTTGGTACATAGTAAGTATTCTACATTTTTCTGAATTTTAAATTTAATTTATTCTTGTACAATATGAGATAATATATATAAAAACTCATTTATGAATTCTTAATTTTAGTGGATATATGGCCCCGAATATGCCTATAATGGAATATTCTCTATCAAATCGACGTATTCAGCTTTGGAATATTACTACTAGAAACAGTGACTGGAATGAAAAGCATAGGACTTTCCTATCCAAACCAAAGTCTTAATCTTATAGGGCACGTAAGTAACTCATAATCTAACTACGTCTTAGTTTTTTCAATCTTTATTAAACCTGAAGGCCATATATAAGGTCACATATGTATTGAAACGTTGCAGGTTTGGAGGTTGTGGAAGGAGAGCATGCCATTAAAATTGATTGATGCATGTTTGGAAGACTCTTTTATTGTATCAGAAGCATTGCGTTGTATCCATATCAGTCTCCTTTGTGTGCAGCACCATCCTGATGATAGACCAAACATGGCCTCTGTGGCTATGATGTTAAGCAGTGAGAGTGACTTGCCTCAACCCAAAGAGCCTGCTTTCCTTTTAGAAAGGAGTCCACGTGGAAAAGAATCTTCTCAAAACAGTCATATAAGTTCTTCCATTAATGGAATGTCTTATACCGAGTTACATGTCAGATGAAGAGCCCTTCTACTCTCTTTTTTTTTTTTTTTCTCTTTTATTACAATTTTTTTTCCTCGGTGTATAAGAGCTATATAACTTTCATGAAATAATATAAGGCTTTGATTTTCAGTTAAGCATATCTTGTTATGGTTCTTTCCAGATGAAAAAATAAATAAAAGGGAGAGAATGTTTATAGACTTTTGGGACTTGGGGTGTTTACTGTTGCCCTTACTCTAATGCCCCTTTGCAGCCTACTTTTCAGAGGCCTTTGTTTTTCTAATGTTGAGATTAATTTCTTCAATCATTTTCTATAAGCATGAGAGAGATCCTCATTTCCTAATTTTTCCCAGAAATTTAAGTCAAATGGTGAAGCCGACATATTAGCTATATTGGAGTCCATATAATTCATAGTCAAAATAATAAATATATGCATATCGACAAGTTCGTAATGATTTTTTTTTTTTTTCTGAGATTGCTTTTCTACTATCATATACATCAACCTTAGATTGTGTGCGATTGATGTGCACCACATTAAATAACAAGAAATAATAAATTGGCCAATTATAAACATTATTCTGCATAAATAATAATTATGAATAGTTTGTCCTGCGTATTAGTACTTTATAAATCGATGCATTTAGGACATTATATTTACTTAACCTCCATGAAAGAATAATGAATTGCTCAACCTGCATCACAATTATTATTAAGGCCATTGTTGACCTATTCTTAAGGTATCTAGTTGCAGTACTCACCGGTAAGAATGAAAGCAACACAATACTATCACAGTACTAGTCATAAATTGAAAGCATCTCCCCAACAACCATCAAATAATTCTATTATTAGGATGTTCTACTTCCTATCTTTAAGGGTTAAGGTCTTATTTGATCCACCAATATAATATACTTCCTCGGTCCCTTATTATAACTTTCAAATAAGCTATTTGTGTTAATCGAGAAAATAGTTTAAATTAGTTAAAGATAATAAATATGTATTATTTTTCCAACTATACTTTATGTAAACTAAACAGGATAAGTGAGAGAAAATAAATACAATAAATATAGTCAACAAGGGTAGAGTTGAAAAAACGTGATAAATGTTTAGACAAATCTAAAATGTAGCTTATATATATAGACACACTCATACATAAATTTGAAGCTTATAATAAGAGCCAGAGGGAGTAGGTAAAAACTCTAAAGCACTGAGATGCATATTTTGTGTTAATTAGCTTAACATCACAATACTGAGAAACCACTCAAAGATCAGTAAGATAATGAAAAAGAATAATTGATTTCATTGATTTTAATATGTTTAATTAGAAATATAAATTTTGGTTTCATTAATTCATTGCCTAGCTTTAAGTTTTCTACCACATGAGACGAAACTACAAGTAGGAGAATGAGAAGATGTCTCAGGAACCGTTAATGTGAAAATAATGTGTATAGGAATTCTTCCGTATGTAACATTCTGATTTGTTTTTTTATTCTCTCTTACGCTATTGACACCATTGGTCTGTTAGATGGTAAGGATGATGTCTGTGACTTGTTAATTGGCTTCTTCACACCAAGTAGCCTAGCTGTGGAGCCCACGTTGGAAACGTAGTGATCCTAAACTCAGTCAAATCAAACGCGGAGTGATATGTAGGACCTCCCTATGTCATAAATATAAACGGTAGTCAAACAACGCGTTGGGATATTTTTAATAGAAAGAGATGTTTTTTTTTTTGAAATTCATGTGCTTACACAGAAATTTACATACAAGTTTGCATAGGGAATTACAACACTAATTGTGTTCCTTTAATTCTTAAAGAAACTTATAAAATGTTATAATTAAAATTGTGGTTACCACAATTTGGTGAAAAGTAGTGTTGTTTAAAAAAAAAAAAAAAACCCTACATACTATAAGGATAAGGATGTTACCTTTTATTGAAAAAGTCTTTTAAAATTAACCATTGTTTATTGAAGTTATATTGGCATATGAAAAGACATGTTTCTATGACTTTTGAATTAATAATATATATTGCTTCAGGATGCTCTCTACTTTTATATTATTTGATTAATTAATCGGGGTTTCTCTTTTAAGGTTTTAAGCGCAAAGGGCTTTTAACTCAACCAATAACAAGTGCATTTTTTGTGATTTAAACTTGTGTTCTCCTAGGGTGAGGCCGGTTATACAACTTCAACCAGAGCAGCTTGTGGGTTCAATAAACTCTACTTGAAGGCATCATTTTATTATCTATAAATACCTCACAAACACCACTTCATTCAAAAATGAACAACAAAAAACTCATTGCCTTTCTTTTTTTAGTGATTTGAAGATAAAATCAAATTATCACTTTGTAAATATCATTGTTGGCTTAGCTTGAGTTTTGAGGGTGTAATCCATACTCATGGATTTTGATAAGTATATATTTTATAATTAAATAGCTATATATTTTATGATATAATTAGTTGGATTTATTAATATTATATACCTATTTAATTATCTTTTATATACTTTACTATCATTATAGGATAAAAAGATATTTCGATATAAAATCTATTTATTTCCTATTATATTTTGTAGGAAATATTAGCTGATTTAGAAATAAGTAGAAAAAGCATTTAAGAGGATATGCAATCAGCCAAACTCGGTGGTCCCATGCAAAAAAACATATAAACAAAATCAATTGTGTGATCTGGTGGAGGAGATTACAAGATATAAGATATCTTTTTAATAAGAAAAGGAGAATCGGTGACCCATGGCCTAAGTTACATTTAAGTTATATATATGAAGCAAAAAAAGACGTAAGGGAGAACACGAAGGAGCAAAGCGAGAGACGCAGAATGAGAACGAAGATTTGGACACCCGGGCTGAGCAAGAGAGGTATTTTGGTTATCTCCATCATCTTCACTAAGGACGAGAGGACTATGGAGGCGACGGAGAAGCTTTCTTTCCTCTTTCTCTTTATTCTTTGAATCTGAACTCCTATCCTTTTGTTATGGATTTTATTATAGCTATGTGTGGCTAAATTTTCTTTTCAACCTAGAGAACCTATGAACTTGTTTGGGTTCTAGATACTATTCCCATGGATTAGTTTTGCTTAATTTTATTTCAGTTTATTTAATATTGTCTTTATTGTTATTGTTTATTGATTGACCATCATTGAGTATGTTTTGGGGATTTAGGGTTGAACTTGGAAGAGAGAATCTTAAATTGACCTTGAGATTAAATAATGTGTAATTAGGTTTTAATCTAATTTGCGTCTAGGATAGGCATATACCTAGAAGCTCCGCATATCAAATTAGAGTGAGTCCGATCTAAAATGTATCTTATTTAGTTGTGTGAGGCATTACATAATTAATTGAGGTAGGTATATAAATGAACCGGAAGACATTTGTAGACATTAAAACTCTAGGTTAGTTGATTATGTTAATTCAAAATTAATTTAGTGTGGATAAAATCTAAGAAACAAATAAGGGATTAGTGACTCTAAGTGGCTTGTTCGAATAATGTGATAGTTTGTTTATTTTAATTTTGGTTTTAATTTCTTTTCTCTTAAGGAAATCCCCATCAATCCAATTTGCACCCAAATTAATTGTCAAAAAAATGTTGCCATTGAAAGTATGGTGCATAACTTTCTTCTTCATCTCTTTTGTCTCTTTCCACTTAGTTAGATCTTTACCACATCTACATAATATCAATGACACACGCATATCTATGTGTAAACCAGCCAACACCATCACTACAACAATGGCCATCCTTCCTTATGTGATTGTTCTTCTCAAAATGCTTCTGTTCTCGCGGTTATCTTCTTCCATTGATACTATTACACGTTCTCAGTCACTTCATGATGATGGAAGAACCACCTTGGTGTCTAAATACGGAAAATTTGAACTAGGTTTCTTCAGCCTGGGTAGTTCAACGAACCGTTATGTTGGAATCTGGTACAAAAATATTCCAACTAGAACTGTCGTCTGGGTGGCAAACCGTGAGATACCAGTCAAAGATAACGCAGGCATGTTGAGCATAAACACGGAGGGACATCTTGTGCTTCTTGACCGGAACGAGACAATTATATGGGTGGCAAATTCATCAACAAAGGCCTTGACTCCAATTGTGCAGCTTTTAGGCTCGGGAAATTTGATACTAAGAGATGAGAAAGACCAAAATCCACAAAATTACTTGTGGCAAAGCTTTGACTATCCTTCTGATACCTTTTTGCCAGGTATGAAGCTTGGATGGGACCTAAGAACTGGTCTAAATAGGCGTATCATAGCATGGAAGAATTGGGATGACCCTTCTCCTGGAGATTTCACATGTGAGCTCATGCTTCATGATTTTCCAGAAGTAGTTGTTTGGAAAGGTCGAACAAAATATCTAAGGAGTGGCCCTTGGGATGGTCAACGATTTAGTGGCACTGCACTATCTCTGAATAGATCCACTTTTGTGTATGAGCTTGTCTCTAATAAGGATGAGGTGTATTACACATACAACACCACAAGTGAGTCGTTGATAAGAAGAACTGTTTGGAACCAATCAACATCCACTGGCAAGAGCTTCATATGGATAGAAGAAGATCAAAGATGGAAGCCTTGGAGCATGTTACCATCAGACGACTGCGATATATATAATTATTGTGGTCCAAATGGAAATTGTGTCATAGGTGGGGCACCAATGTGCCAGTGCTTAAGAGGATTCACACCAAAATCACCAAAGAACTGGGAAGCTATGGATTGGAGTGAAGGCTGTGTTCGAAGTGAATCCTGGAGCTGCAAGGTAAAAAACAAAGATGGTTTTTTGAAAATGAGTGGGCTCAAATTACCAGACACTACACATACTTGGGTTGATGCTAGTATGACACTTGAGGAGTGCAAAGCAAAGTGTATAGAGAATTGTTCTTGTACTGCTTATTCTAATTCAGATATTGTTCGTTCTAGTGGTTGTGCCATTTGGCTTGGTGCTCTAATTGACATAAGGGAGGTTCCCTTTAATGCTGATCTAGATCTATATATTCGCCTTGCAGCTTCAGAAACAGGTGTAAATTTTTATCGATTCTATTAGTTTTATTCATTTTTTGGTTATCATTAAAAACATTAATATTTTGTGTATTAACTATATCTGGTCATTTCCTTGTGAAGCTGAAGTCAAAGATGATAGTAGGAATAAGACAAAGATGATTGTGATAATAGCTCCCATTGTATTTGCTTTTGTGATGGTTATTATTTGCATCTGCATTTACAAACGAAGAAGAAAATATAGAGGTAAGCAATTACAAAGTTTCAAATTGATCATAATTGTCTTATGGGATTTTGTTTGCAAAATATAAAATATACACCTTTGCTATTTTTATTTGATAAATTTGTTTATGGTAGTGAAATATGGAAATATCTTTGTCAGAACTAAATGATCTTGAAGACTCAAAAAGAGATATGGAAATTCCTTTCTATGACTATATTGTGATAGCTACTGCTACTGACAATTTCTCAATCGACAAGAAGCTTGGTCAAGGTGGTTTCGGTCCTGTATACAAGGTAAACATACAATCAATTAATCAGTTGATTAAAACAATGAAGATCAAACGAGTAATTTTAATCAGTTTAATTTTTAATTTATGGTATTATATATTGATGATAATCCTTGACTGTAAAATTTTGGTAGGGTACATTAGCAGATGGACAAGAGATTGCTGCAAAGCAGCTTTCTAAAACCTCTCACCAAGGAATGAAAGAATTTAAGAATGAAGTCATATTGTGCTCTAAACTTCAACATCGGAATCTTGTTAAGGTTCTTGGTTGTTGCATCAAAGGAGAAGAGAAGATGCTTATATATGAATACATGTCCAACAAGAGCCTAGATTCATGGATTTTTGGTTTGTGAGCTGTTCATAAATATTTATTATCAAATCTATCCATTTAATTTCTTTAATTCATGTATGTTAACAATGAGAGTATTGTGACTTTTCAACTTCACAGGTTCCATTACTCAACGTAATATGCTTGATTGGTCCAAACGTTTCCAGATTATATGTGGAATAGCTCGTGGGCTTCTATATCTTCATCAAGATTCTAGATTAAAAATTATCCATAGAGATCTTAAGGCAAGCAATGTATTGTTAGACAAAGAGATGAATCCAAAAATTTCAGATTTTGGTTTGGCAAGGATTTTTGGAGGAGGTCAAATTGAAGAAAATACAAATAAGGTGGTTGGGACATAGTAAGTATTATACATTTTGTTGAATTTTAATTTATTCTTGTACATTATGAGATAATATATATAAAAACTCATTATGAATTCTTAATTTTAGTGGATATATGGCCCCTGAATATGCCTATGATGGAATATTCTCTATCAAATCAGACGTATTTAGCTTTGGAATATTATTACTAGAAACAGTGAGTGGAATGAAAAGCAGAGGACTTTCCAATCCAAACCAAAGTCTTAATCTTATAGGGCATGTGAGTAACTGAGAATCTAACTACGTCTTAGTTTTTTCAATCCTTATTGAACCTGAAGGACATATATAAGGTCACATATGTATTGAAACGTTGTAGGTTTGGAGATTGTGGAAGGAGAGCATGCCATTAAAATTGATTGATGCCTGTATGGAAGACTCTTTTATTGTATCAGAAGCATTGCGCTGTATCCATATTAGTCTCCTTTGTGTGCAACAGCATCCTGATGATAGACCAAACATGGCCTCTGTGGTTATGATGTTAAGCAGTGAGAGTGACTTGTCTCAACCCAAAGAGCCTGCTTTCCTTTTGGAAAGGAGTCCACGTGGACAAGAATCTTCTCAAAACAGTCATATAAGTTCTTCCATTAATGGAATGTCTTTTACGCAGTTAGATGCCAGATGAAGACCCCTTCTACTCTTTTTTTTTTTTCTTTTATTACAATTGTTTTTTAACTCGTTGTATAAGAGCTATATAACTCTCATGAAATAATATAAGGCTTCCGTTTGTAACATTCTGATTTGTTTTTTTATTCTCTCTTACGCTATTGACACCATTGGTCCGTTAGATTGTAAGGATGATGTCTGTGACTTATTAATTGGCTTCTTCACACCAAGTAGCCTAGCTGTGGAGCCCACGTTGGAAAGGTAGTGATCATAAACTCAGTCAAAGCAAACGCGGTGTGATATGTAGGACCTCCATAAATGGTAGTCAAACAACGTGTTGGGATATTTTTAATAGAAGGAGATTTTTGTAAATAAAAAAAAATCATGTGATGCTTATACATTAAGAAATTGACGTTGATGGGTTGTATAAGGAGTTACAACACTAATTGCAGTTACCACAATTTGATGAAAAGTAGTATTATATAGGGAAACTACAACATTAATTAAAGGATTTAAAGAAACTTATAAAAGGTTATAATTAAAATTTGGTTCCCACAATTTGGTGAAAAATAGTGTTGTTTTCAAGAAACCCTACATATACTATAAGGATGTTACCTTTTCTTGAAAAAGTTATTTAACAATAACCATTGGTTCCTGAAGTTATATTGGTATATGAAAAGACATTTTTTTATGAATTTTTAATTAATAATGTATATTGCTTCAAGATGCTCTACTTTTATGTTATTTTATTGATAGGGGTTTCTCTTTCGAAGCTTAAAATGCAAAGGTTTTCAGCCTTACGTACTAACAAGTGTATTTTCTGTGATTTGAACTTGTGTTCTCCTAGGATGAGGCCGGTTATACAAGACCGGTTTGCGTCCGGTCTTAGAAGAGTTTCTTTAAGACCGGTTCGTGTCCGGTCTTAAAAGTTATAGACTTTTAAGACCGCCTAGAACAAGACCGGTCGCGGATCCGGTCTTACGATGCCTATTTCGTCCAGTCTTAAAGGCCTTTTTTGTACCCGTGGTTGGTTCAAGAGACTCTACTTTAAGACATCATTTTATCGTCTATAAATATCTCACAACCATTACTCCATTAAAAAATGAACAACAAAAAACTTATGGCCTTTCTTTTTTAGTGATTTGAAGACAAAATCAAATTATCACTTTATAAATATCATTATTGTCTTAGCTTGAGTTTTGAGGGTACAATCCATACTCATGGATTTTCATTGTATCCTTAGGGAAATCTCTCATCAATCCAATTTGCAGCCAAATTAATTGTCAAAAAAAAAAAATGTTGCCATCGCCTCTGAAAGCATGTTGCATAACTTTCTTCTTTCTTTTGTCTCTTCCCATTAGATCTTTACCGCTTCAACATAATATCAATGACACGCATATCTAAGTGTAAACCAGCCAACACCATCACTACAACAATGACCATCCTTCCTTATGTGATTGTTCTTCTCAAAATGCTTCTGTTATCGCGGTTATATTCTTCCATTGATAAGGAGTACCTGACTTTAGCAACATGTGAGATATTTGAGAGGAATCCCACGTTCTGACTTCAACATGTTTAAGCATTTTCATTTTAGCATGTTATAAACTGCATATGTGTTGACGTTAATATCGCATGCTTGTACGTAGATTGTTGCTTCAGTAATTAAATCATGCAGAGAGAAAATTAACATATAAGTTTGAGGTTTTGGGTCACGTGTGATTCAGATAACCTTGGTCGATGGCTAGGGGGCCATCGTGATGCTTAATTAATTGCTTTCATAACAAAAGCATGATAAAAAAAAAAAAAAAAAACCAGTATTATATATAGCACTACACGTCCTTCTCGGGAAGAAAAAGTGTGTGTGTGTACATCTCCAATTTTTCATTATCTTATATAACTCTATCCTTTTTATAAATTTAGATTATTCAATTCCCATATACCAATGAAAATTAATTAACTCATTAAATATGATAAAATTTCTTAATTTTACTATCACTTATGAATGGATATAAAAATATTTTATACATTGTGATTCACCTCTTTCTTCTCTTTCAACATTTAATAGAGGTAAAATTGTAACATTATCATTAATTACTCTTTAGGTGGACTTATAATAAGGACGGTTTTTTTTTTTTTTTCAAACTGGACTTATAAAAAAAAGCAGATTGGCATGGGTATTAATTAGTAGGAAAAAAAATTATGAGTGTTCTATTCAATCAATCAATAAATTCAACTTTTGAAATACTAGATGTGTATGTATCATGTTTCTCATTCTATTAAAATAACTTAAACCAATTTGATACCAGCTAGCTCAAAGTCATATACTATACCTGCATTTAAATATTCAGTCAGTGGATGTGAGACAGCTCTATGATTATTGTAACATCCCAAATTTTTGGACCAGAAGGTTGGAAATAAAATTGAGATAAGAAGGCTTCAAACCAAAGAGAGTCCAAAAGTGTTAAGCTTATTATGAGGAAAGATTTAAGATAATTATTAGAATTATTTTAGACCTTAAAATTTTGGGAATATTATGAAATAATATTTCGAGGATATAGAAATATTATGGTGGAATTAATTATGGGAAGTTTAGCCTGGATAAATGTTAAAATTAATATTTGGAAATTAAGGCTTATTTCTCCTTAATTTATTTCGAGAAATGAATAAATTCAAGGAATATATGGAAGGAATAAATCATGGCCTAAAACAATTACTAGAACTTAAGGCCTAATTTCCATGAATTTTTGGAAAAGAATTTTTGAAGTCTAATGGCTCAAGTATTAGAAAGAAAAGGAGAATATGGACTTAATGGTATTTGGTGTTGAATTATACCCACGCAATCACGTGCTTCAACTGTAACCGGTTTCCCTGCTCGTCTTTGGGACGAGCAGGGGGAGCTCGTCCGTACGGACGAGCTCCAGGCCGTTCAGATTGAATCTGGATGGTCCAGATCTGATTTTTTTTATTTTTTATAAAAAATAATTTTAATGGGTAGAGAATCTAAAATAAAGATAATCTCTCAACTAATAGTTTTTAAAAAAAATGATTTTTTCATGTAGAAAAAATAAAAAAAGATCTGGGCCGTTCAGATCTAGATCTGGACGGCCAGGAGTTCGTCCGTACGAACAAGCTCCTCCTGCTTGTCCAAAAGGACCAGCAGGGAATCTGATTCCTCTTCAACCCATGGAGCACCAATTTAATATTCATTTGGTAATGAGACAAGCAAATACGCAACCCAGATGCAAAATTTAAAAGCCCAATTCTTATGCAGCAAATCCTCACCACATATCCACTTATTCAGCCCATTACTTATGAGTAGACCCATATGTATCAGTAAATCATTTCCCCAATGTTATAAAAACCCAGCCCATTATATCTCATCTTTTGCCCAGCTGCAACGTGAGGAAGCAGAAAGAAAATATATGCACACGTATTCATTATCCTATGTCACTTGTCCGAACTGCAACACGTTATACAGAAAAAAAAAGATATACACAGCGTCCATCACGTAAACACAGAGGCAGCAGATCACGCCATCCCTCCTCCCATGCTTCTTGAGCCCAACACCGCTCTCCTTCCCATTATAACACGTTGGTCTCCCTGCAATACCGAAAGCAGAAAGCAATGGAGAAAGAGAGGGTCTGAGAAAGAGAGTCTCATTCTTTCGGTCGAGAGAACGAGAGTGAGAGCATGAGAGAGGGAGTTGAGAGAGAAGGGAGGAAGACGAAGAAGCATAAGACAAAACACAGAGAAAGGAAAGCACAGATAAATAGAGGTAGAAAATGAGAACAAGAGGAAACACCGAAGGAAGCAACCAAAGAGGAGAACGACGTGGAACTTGCATGAAGGCCTGAGAAGCCAACCAAGGTGAGTCCTTAGAGCCTTCCCTTCTAGTTTCTTCACGTGGGTCCTGAATTTAAAGCTTCCAAGTTCGTGGTTTTTGCTGCTGCACATGAAGCAGCTCTGTTTTTCGGACTGAAAATAGAGTGGTCTTGTGAGCTTCTGTTTCTATGGGAAACGTTTGAGTTTTTGCACAAAATTTTTATAGAAAATATTAGACTCAATAAGGTTTAAAACGAGACAAATAACAGCCAAAACGGACGTTTATATTGAGAGTCATGATTTCTCAAAGTTGGAGGTTGAAACTACAAAACGTCAGTTTCCAGAACGTGACAGATCCGTTTCGGTCTTGATTTTGGAATGGAAAACCTTTGATTTTTTCTATGAAATTTTTACAGTAAATATTAGACATATATAAATTTCCAACGAGCCAAATAACACCCAAAACGGATATGTAGAATGAGAGATATGATTTTCCAAAGTTTAGCCAAAATCTGGAAACGTTTTCTGCACTTCCGGTGAACAGTAATTTTCGGGCTTGATTTTGAAATGGAAAACCTTTGATTTTTTCCATGAAAGTTTTACAGTAAATATCAGACATATAAAAATTTCCAACGAGCCAAAGAACACCCAAAACGGACGTGTACAATAAGAGATATGATTTTTCAAAGTTTAGCCAAAATCTGGAAATGTTTTCTGCACTTCCGGTGAACAGTAATTTTCGGGCTTGATTTTGAAATGGAAAACCTTTGATTTTTTCCTTGAAATTTTTACATTAATTAGTAGACTCAATAAGGTTTAAAACGAGCTTTGGAAAAACTTAAACGGAGGTCTGTAGCTCGAGATATAATTTTTGGAAGTGGAGTCATAATTTTGGAAAGTTATCTGGACAATGATCACATTTTTGAAATATGGGAATGATATAGTGTGATATGGCTATTGGTATTATTTTTATGTGAAAGTAGACATACTAAGAGACACATATATAGTTTTTGGAAGCACCTCATTTGGATTTTTGCAGAATTAATTACGAATTTGCAAAATCTTACCAGAAAATTCTGGACATTGGTTATGTTTTCGAAAGTTGAGAATTTTCTCAGTCATAAATCAACTTGGTGACTTTAATCTATGAAAATATACTTATCAAGGTTTAAGTAGAAATCGGAATCACTCCATTTGGAGTTGTATCGGTCAAATTATGAATTTTCTAAATTCTCAGAAAAGTTAAAGACTGGATTTTTATAAGTCTTAAAATAGTCACGCAAGTTGTTAATTGTGCATTAGATTAGAGTTTATATGGAGTTAGAAATTATTAAGCTCTTAATTTAAAGTGTTGGAATAGCCTATGAGGGTTTAAAATAATTGTAGAGAAATAATAATAAATAGAAAGGTCAATAGTGGCAATGACATCTCTTAGGATATATATTATTTATAAGGGAAATAATGCGGTGATACTATTATAGGATATCCGAGAAAGTCAGAAATCAGTAGCAAAAGGATATAGTCAAAGAGAAGGGATTGACTACCATGAAACTTGTTCACCTGTTGTAAAAATGTTTACAGTTAGGTTGGTATTGAAATTGGCAGTCATATATTCATGGAATCTTTATCAAATGGATGTCTATAATGCCTTTTTGCAGGGTGATCTCCAAGAAGAGGTGTATATGAGATTACCTCAAGGTTTCGAAGGTAAGGGGGAGAATGTTGTGTGTAAACTTAAAAAGTCCCTTTATGGACTTGAATAGGTTTCCCGCTAATGGAATCAAAAATTATCTCAAGCCCTTATTAAGGGTGGTTTTGTACAAAGTAAAAGTGACTATTCTCTGTTTACTATGGATTGGAATAACCGTGTGGTATTTGTCTTAGTATATGTAGATGACTTGTTGATTCTTGGTAGTTCTAAAGAAGGTATTAGTTATGCAAAGGGAGTGATGCATGATAATTTTAGGATAAAAGACCAGAGACATATGAAATATTTTCTAGGCATAGAGATAATTAAGTCTGAAAAAGGTGTGGTTTTATTTCAGCAAAAGTTTGTATTGGATTTGTTATCTGACACAGGTATGAGTGGATGTAAACCATTGAGAGTTCCAATGGCGCGGAACTTGAAATTGATGCCTTTTCAAGAAAGTAGAGACAATATTCAGGATCTGTGTAAGAATGCAAAACAGTACCGTCGGTTGGTTGGAAAATTGATTTACTTAACCATGACAAGGCCTGACATTTGCTTTTGTGTGTAGACATTAAGCCAATTTATACAACAACCAACTAAGCCACATATGGCAACGACTAGAAACGTTCTTAGATATCTAAAGGGTATCATTGGACTTGGTATAAAACTGAGTTCAGATGAGAATTCTGACTTAGAATGTTTTTGTGATTCAGATTGGGCTTCTTGTGGGATTACACGGTGCTCGGTCTCTGGATACTTGCTGAAATTTGGAGGTTCTCTTGTGATGTGGAAGACAAAGAAGCAAACAACGGTTTCAAAGTCATCTGCAGAGGTAGAATATAGGGGGCTCAGTATGGTCACATCTGAAATAAGTTGGGCACTTGGGCTACTTCGTGACTTGTGGATTCCACAAACAAAGCCTGTGCCGATCCACTATGACAGTATTGCAGCTATACACATCACTTCCAATCCAGTTTTCCATGAGCGAATGAAGCACATTGAAGGATTGCCACTTTATTCGTGATAAATGGCGAGAGAAAGTGATAGACCTTTTGCATGTTTGTTCTCATGAGCAAGAGGCTGATTTGTTAACGAAATCAGTGTCCGGAGACGTGCAATGCAAGTTATTGAGCAAGTTAGAGTCTATTGACATATTTGCACCCCCAACTTGAGGGGAGTGTTAGAATATATAAATAAATATTTGTATTGGTAATATTTTGATTGTATATATTCTAATTGTAATTGTCTTTCATTAGTTAGTTGTGTTAGGAACGTTTGTCTATAAATAGTTTCCCTAGCATATTGCTATATTCATAAATAAGAAATATCCATTTTCTCTGCCTTGTGGTATTTCCCTATTGAAAGATAACAGGGTTGAGATATTCAACACCTAATTCCTAAAGAATTGCACACATTTCAAAACAAAAAAGAAAAAGAAAAAAAGAAAGATAAGTGATATATATATATATATATATATATATATATATATATATGCACGAGCGCGCACACATATTTTTTGAACCTTTTTTATTATTATTAAAGTGGCCCTGATGAATTGCTCAAAAGAACATTTCACAAGCTCCTGTCTTTCAAGTGGCCAATCGTGAGAAATTATAAAATAATTCTAGAATGAAAGATATATATTTCTTACATTAAATTGTGTTATGATCAAAAATATTCAAGTATATATTTCAGAAGATAAAACTTCTATTGCAATTCAGAGACTAATTCCGTACACATGTTCATCGAGATTCAGTGATTACAGCTCATTAAAGAAGCACTGTAGACACATAAAGCTGGAATAGCATAACAGAAAGTAAAACAGAAAAGAGAATAACGAGAGGGAGGGGGAGCCTTAGACAGAGAGAAAAGTTCACACATAATCCACACCCCTCACAACTGCTCAATGACCTTTCTTATAGCTCTTCTCTTTCCATTTCTCTCAACTTCCAAGTCTTTCTCTTGGGCCTTTTGCTTCTTCTAATGGGCTTCTCTTCATTTTCTGTTGAAGTATCTGGTAGGGCCTCGTTTGTTAGACCCCTTTCCTTGCTCATATTGTTATTCCTTACATTACCCTCCTCATCAAATAGGACCTTGTCCTCAAGGTCCAAACTGGGATACAAAGAAGAGATTTTAGCTGCATTTTCCCATGTGTCAGGCAAAGGACCATCCCACTGAATTAAATATTGCTGGATCCAGGTGTGCGCATCCTGAACAAGCCTGGAAGCCACTGCTCGAATAGGTGTAATGATTGGGCCTTCAGGGAGAGTTAATAAGGGTAGGGGAACTGATGGTGCTGGTATTGTAGAACCATGAAAAGGCTTCAGTAGAGAAACGTGGAAGACAGGGTGAATACGAGCTTGTGGAGGCAGTTCTAACCGGTAAGCAACCTTACCCAACCGTTCCAAAATCTTGAAGGGACCAAAATACCGGAGAGCTAACTTCTGGTATTTTCTCAGTTCAATGGAATGCTGTCTGTATGGTTGCAATTTGACCCAGACCAATTCTCCCACTGTGAATTCCAGATCAGAACGTTTTTTATCAGCAAAGCGTTTCATCAGTGTTTGAGCCTTCAGAACATTCGTTTTTAACACCTGTAGGACTTCATCTCGCTGCGTCAGCTGTCTATGTACATCAAATGGTGTGTCGTCAAGAGAAGTGTGGTGTAGTAATGGGGGGGATCTCTGCCACACACAACTTTAAAGGGGACCATGCCAATGGTAGTTTGGAACGAGGTGTTATACCAGTATTCAGCCCATGGCAAAAATTGGATCCATTGTCGAGGATGATCGAATACAAAACATCGAAGATATAACTCCAAACATTTGTTGAGAGCTTCAGTCTGGCCATCAGTTTGTGGGTGATATGTAGAGGAGAAACACAGCTGAGTGCCCTGTAACTTCATCAGATGCTTCCAGAAATTACTTGTAAATGTTCTGTCTCTGTCACAAACAATCGTGCGAGGCATCCCATGTAATTTAACAATGTGTTGGACAAACAAATCTGCTACCTTCTGACTAGTAAAATTCGGGGATAACGGCACAAAATGGCCATATTTTGTCAACCTATCTACTACCACAAAAATCACCGAGTTGCCATTTACCAAAGGAAGGCCGGTGATGAAATCCATAGAAATATCTTCCCAAATTCTAACAGGGATGGGTAAAGGTTCTAGCAAACCTGCTGGTAGCAGATTGGATATTTTAGCACGTTGACAGATTATACACTGTTTAACAAATTGACGTACACTGTCTCTCATACTCGGCCAATAAAAAAGGTGTGCAATCCGATAGAATGTTCGTAAGAAACCAGCATGACCTCCAATTTTGGATGCATGAAACTCAGTAAGAATATTGTGGATTAGAGTAGTATCGGTATGAGGGATGACTAACCGATGATTCCAGTAAACGTCCCCATGTTTGAGCTGATACGTCCCCTGATTTGGTCCTGCCTCGGTTAATTGTTTGACTAGCTCCTGAATTAAAGGGGAGGTCCTGACTTGATCGTATACTTGATCCATGAAGGAAGACTGGATGGCCGACAACGCCATGTAATCAATTCGGGACAGAGCATCGGCAGCCTGATTGGTACGGCCGGGCTTGTACTCAATAGTAAATCGATAGCCTAATAGCTTGGGTAAGCACGCCTCTTGTTCTGGCGTTTGTATAACCTGATTCCCCAGATGTTTAAGGCTCGAGTGATAAGTGCGGATGACGAAAGTATGTCCGAACAGGTAATGTCTGAATTTCGAGACAGCCTCGGTTATGGCGAATAATTCCCTGACATAGCCGACTGTGCCTGCATTCGAGGAGACAATTTCTTGGAAAAAAAATGCAATTGGGTGGTGTTCCTGGCTAAGCACAGCCCCAATTCCAACCCCTGAAGCATCAGTCTCCAACACGAAAGATTGAGAGAAATCTGGTAGTCTCAGTACAGGAGCCTGTGTAATTGTGTTTTTGAGGTCAAAGAAGGCTTGTTGGGCCTTGTCAGACCAGCCAAAAGCATCCTTAGCCAACAAATTAGTTAATGGGCCTGCCTTTTGTGCATAATTTTTAATGAACCTTCGATAGTAGCCACTTAGGCCTAAGAATCCCTTTAACTGTGACACTGTCATCGGTTTGGGCCAATTCTTAATTGCTTCAACCTTGGAGTCATCCATTTCTACTCCCTTGGATGATATCACATGGCCCAGATATGCTATTTTGTCTTGCCCGAACTCACACTTAGATTGTTTAGCATATAACTGGTGCTGAGCCAGTGTCTGGAGAACCTGCCTGACGTGATCAAGGTGATCATCCCACGTTGAGCTGTAAACGAGTATGTCATCGAAGAATATTAAAACAAATCTCCGGAGAAACCGACGGAAAATGGAGTTCATTAAGGCTTGGAATGTCGCCGGTGCATTAGTGAGCCCAAAGGGCATGACCAGCCACTCATAAGAGCCATGGTGAGTCCGAAAAGCCGTCTTCTCGCAGTCTGTCTCTTTCATGAGAATCTGGTGGTACCCCGATCGGAGGTCTAACTTCGAATAGAATACTGAACCATGTAGTTCATCAAGGAGTTCATCTACAGTGGGCATAGGAAAAGCATCCTTGACTGTTAAAGCGTTGAGTGCCCTGTAATCAACGCAAAAGCACCATGTGTCGTCCTTCTTCTTGACCAAAATGACTGGTGCTGAAAACGGGCTAGTACTGGGTTGAATCAGGCCATCGTGTAAAAGCTCTTCCACTATGTGCTCAATCTCTGCCTTTTGACTCACCGGATATCGATATGGTCTTACCTTCACTGGTGCTGTATTTGGGAGCAGAGTAATAGCGTGCTCGTGACCCCTCGGTGGTGGCAATTCATGTGGTTCTGTAAACACAGAAGCATACTCATGTAGTAGTTGTGCCAAATCCTCTGGGACTTCATTATCCGAACAGGGTATAGGCACTCCCACTGGCTCTAGTACAAATAATTCTGCCAAGGCATCTGTATGGCATAATCGTGTCAGATGATGATATTGTGCCTGCAACGTGCTATTGCCCCGGAATCCCTTGAGGGTTACCCATTGACCATCAGTGAGGAATTTAATCGTGGACGTGCTATGATCCGCCACGTGAGCCCCTAATGTTTCCAGCCATCCTGCACCAATAACCACATCCACAGCAGCAACAGGTAGCACAAACAAAGTAAGATAAAGGGTATAACCACAGATTTGGATGGGCACATTGGTAACCTATTTATTAGTTCGCATAATCTGACCAATTCCACCCAGTATGCGGACTTCGCGAGTGTGTTCAATAGGCACATTTAAATGTTGTACAATGCGGGGGTGTATGAAGTTGTCCGAGCTCCCACCATCTAATAGAATCTAGACTTCCTGCCCTTGAATCGTTCCAGTGAACCGGATAGTTGCTGCTCCGTGAGTTCCCTTGGATGCCGGTAAGGAGAGATGGTGTAAAGTACCATCTATTGGCGATTCGTCCTCCTCTGGTTCCACAGGTTCCTCTAGTTCATCATCTTCTATCATCATCATCAACTGTTTTTTTTGAACAACGGTGTGTAGGGGAGAATTTCTCATCACACGTATAGCACAATCCCTTCTCCCTGCGGATGTGCATTTCTGCCAGTGTCAACCTCTTCAATGGCAGGCGATTTGGCGTAGGTAACAGCGGGGGTAAATTAGTCTTACCTCCCCCACTAGCCATGAGTGATGGTCCATTCGTCGATCCAGATGAATTACTTCCGGCGAAATTGGTGTAACTTCTGTTGCCGGAGAAGGAACCTCCGCTATTGCCGAGACCATGTGATCGGGAGGGCTTACCCCATTCTGCAGCTTCCGCGAATAACTTGGCAAGGGTCATTGCTTGTAACACCGATCCTGGTTTCTGAACAAGAACATCGCGCCTGATGTCCGGCTTCAATCCCCCTAAGTAGCAATCAAGCATAGCGGCTTCTGGGATGTCAGTGGTTCGGTTGGCCAGTGCCATGAATTGGCTATGGTACTCCTCCAATTTACCCAGTTGAGTCAGCTTGAATAATTGCGATCTCGCACAGTCAAACTGAGATGGGCCGTATTGATCTTCAATTGCTTGAACTAGAGCTTTCCAATGCGAAACTCGATGGGCTTTATCCAGCATTTGGAACCAGGGGAGAACATCCCCATCTAGGTGTACTGATGCGATGACGATACGCTGGGCATCAGGGACTTCAAAGTATTTGAAGTATTGCTCAGCCTTGAAAATCCATTGGAGTGCAGCCGTTCCGTCGAACCGAGGGAAGTCGATCTTCACTTGCTTCGGATTGGGGGTAAAATAGGATCCCTGTGGTTGGTCTGTCGATTCTGGATTTTTTCCAGCACTGGAACTTTCTGTTCGTGGGTCTAGGTTATCCAATTTCAGTAGGACGGCCTCCATCAACTTCTCCAGTTTGGTGAATCGTCCCTTGGATTCGTCGATATATTCGCTGGTTCTTCTCTGTTCAACTTGTAGCAATTCACTCGTCTTCCTCTGCTCAGCTTGTAATTCTTTCATTCTGGTTTTCTCAGCCATTGCCTCTCAATGAAAGCACCAAGAATGTTATGATCAAAAATATTCAAGTATATATTTCAGAAGATAAAACTTATATTATAATTCAGAGACTAATTCCATACACATGTTCATCGAGATTCAGTGATTACAGCTCATTAAAGAAGCACTGTAGACACATAAAGCTGGAATAGCATAACAGAATAGCATAACAGAAAGTAAAACATAAAAGAGAATAACGAGAGGGAGGGGGAGCCTTAGACAGAGAGAAAAGTTCACACATAATCCACACCCCTCACAACTGCTCAATGACCTTTCTTATAGCTCTTCTCTTTCCATTTCTCTCAACTTCCAAGTCTTTCTCTTGGGCCTTTTGCTTCTTCTAATGGGCTTCTCTTCATTTTCTGTTGAAGTATCTGGTAGGGCCTCGTTTGTTAGACCCCTTTCCTTGCTCATATTATTATTCCTTACAAATTGCCCCTTATGATTTAGCTCCTGGATACATATATATGATAACTTGAAACTAATGTATAAATATTTTGTTCCAAATAAGCAAGTAAATATTCATTTAAGCAGATAAAGGAGCACCATCACATACGTTTAATGAAGGGTCGTTGCTCCTATCAACCATTAATTATACAATTGCTAATGTAAAATGTTGAGGATAAGCTTCTTCACAAATCACAACCACCACCAGTTTCTATGAAGATGCTTACTTTTTCTTTTTGTCAATTGCGATTGAAGCACTACTTGTCAGTTGTCACACTTAAATGAAGCATCAGGTTCAAGTCCAGAGTCGAAATGCTTGACCAGGGGACAACCTTTAGATTGTATTAGCCAAAAAAAGTTTGAATTTTTTTTATAGGGCTATTTGACTTTGCCACATTGTTGTCGGGACTAATTGAGGATAGCTCATGAAAATTTTCTGATTCGCGTTCGGAAAAGAAGTTGTTGGAATTGACTTACAAAAAAAGCGGGAAAAAAACATTGGCATTTCGCAAATTTTGACTTGTGGCGTTTATGAAACGAAACCTTGTATGTTTCTTGCGGCCTTTTACTATCTGAATTGTTTAGGATTCAACTGAACATAATTTGATGGTAGAAGTCAATTATGTTGAATATCATCCCGGGGATTAAAAAACCAAAAGAAAAGGCCTGAACGTTCCTTTCCTTGACCCTACAACAAGGATTCAATGGATATATCTCAGTATCTGATAGTTTGTTGACAGGAAGCATTACATTGAATTTGGAATTCTGAATATGATGTTATAATCTCATCCATACATTTGGAAAAGTCAATATCATATTCTTGCGTTGAAAATTAAGCTCTCTTCCGTGAACAGAAGATAACTGTTTTTCTGACTTCAAGAGCACCAAATCAATCTTCATACTTCTGGTGGGCTGCCCTTTCAACATGTATCGCATCTGGATCAGGGGTATATTAATTTTTATAGTGTAGACCAATTCATTACATCAATGGATATCCTTCCTTATCTGCTTGTTTTTCCCAATCTGCATATTTTCTTCTCCAGGTTTTCTTATGCAATTGATACCCTTACCCAGTTCGAGTCTCTTTCTGATGGCCTGACATAGATGACTCATCAATATCATACATATATGGCCTTCTTTAAACCTATTTCTAATTTAATTTCAAGAAGAACGAATAGAGCAAGTTCCAAAACTGTTCCAAAGCTAATGAAGTGACTACCTGCATAGTTATTTTCACCTTTCAGGGCCTCCACGAACAGAATAAGCATTGCCCCACTGAAAAAACATTGAACAAGTTATAAGGAAAGGCCAAACACATAAAAATTGCAAGACATAGTCATACACGGCATGGCTCCGATCCATGCAAGAATAATGAATTGCTCACCCTGCATAAGAGACTCAGGCAAAGAATTTTCAGTGCTTAGCGTCACAATTATTAAGGCCATGTTGACCTATTCTCAAGGTGTCTTACTTGCAGTCACTGGTCGGAATGAACACGTATCTGTAATTAATTTTGTCACAGATGGAAAATAAAAAAAGTAGTGATAGAATATATATATATATATATTAAATGGAACATGTTAATTTGTCGCTAAAATTTTTCCAGCAGTCGGTCGAATGAATTACTGGTCCGTCACTACTCGATTTCGTTGATTTTAAGATGTTTAGACATATAGCAAATTTTGGTTTCATAAATTCAATTCCTAGCTTTAATTCTATATGCCACATAAGACGAAACTCCAATTGGGAGTATGAGAATATGTCTAAAGAACCATTATAATGAAAATAACATTCTGATTTGTCTTTTTTTTTTTTCCATTCGCTCTACGCACTAGACCCGTTCCGTTAAATTCTAAGAAGGATGGTGGCTTTGACTGGTGTCGTCACACCAAGTAGTCTAGCCGTGGAGCCAACGTTGGATCCGTAGTAGTGATCCTAAACTCAGTCAAAGTAAACGCGATGTGATATGCATGACCTCCCTATGGTAGTCAAACAACGTCATGGAATAATTTTAAAAGAAAGAGGTGTATTTTTCTTTTATGGAAATTCTTGAGCTTATAAGTTAAGAAATTAATATGAAGGATGGTGCTGGGAAGTGCAACACTAATCTGTGTCCCTTTAATTCCTAAAAACACTTTTAAAAGATTACAACTAAAATTATTGTAACCACCACTTGGTTAAAGTTGTATTGTTTAAAAGAAATACTACAAACTATAAAGATGTTACCTTTGAGAAAAACTTATTTTAAATTGCTATTGGTTATTGAGATTATATATGTATATTTTGCTCAGAAGTTATATATATATATATATATATAAAGACATATTTTTATGACTTTTTAATTAATAATATTTAGGATACTCTACTTTTATGTTATTTGATTGATCAGAATTTTCCTTTCGAAACAACATAGAGCGCATCATCAAAGAGTTTTTATCTCTACCAATAAATGCATTTTCTATTATTTGAACTGTGTTCTCCTTAGGTGAGACTAGTTATACAACTTCAACCAACAGCTTGTTGCTTAAAGGGACTCTACTTTAAGACATCATTTTATTGTCTATAAATATCTCACAGCTATCACTCCATTGAAAATTGAACAACAAAATAACTTATGGCCTTTCTTTTTTAGTGATTTGAAAATAAAGTCAAATTATCACTTTGTAAATATCATTGTTGTTTTGGGTTGAATTTTGAGGGTATAATCCATACTCATGAATTTTCATTGTGTCCTTAGGGAAATCCACCATCAATCCACTTTGCACCCAAATTAATTGTCAAAAAGAAAATGTTGCCATTGCCTTTGAAAGCATGCTGCATAACTTTCTTCTTCATCTCTTTTGTCTCTTCCCACTTTGTTAGATCTTTACCGCTTCTACATAATATCAATAACACGCATATCTATGTGTTAACTCTTAGAAATTGACAACATTCCAGCACATTTTCCCTCTCTTTTACCCATTGTTGGTTCAAAATATGCATAGCAAATGAAGTATATAGGAGAAAATGTGCATATCAAAGTATCAGACAAAAATCAAAATATTCTTGTTAAATTTTATAGAGTTTGTGATTCAATTGAGAATTGATAAATCCTCCTCTTTGTAGGAGGATGGAGGCAAGTTTTGAAGCTCTATAAGAACCTCGAAACAAGGATAGAAACAAAGGAAGTGAAGCAATGCAAAGCTAGAAGGAACTCAGATAACCGGCCGCAGCAAGTTGATGATCGCCGCAGCAAGTTAAGAAAAATTGCTCTTCGTGTCAACTTTCCGCGGAAAGTGTTGCAACTGGCCGTAGCTGCCGCAAAAAGTGCGAAAGTACAACTGCGCTTACATTTCGTGGCGTAAAACCCTACTTAACCTAAAGGGAAGGGCCGAAAATCACATTCTTGACACAAGGAAACAAGTGGGCACACAAGGGAAGAGCTTGGGAGAGAGATCTTGGAGTTTTGGAGGCTTGGGTGCTCAACCTAGAAGAGATTTTGGGAGTTTCCACCTTGGTTCTTCCTCTTTTCTCCTCTTTTCCTCTTACATTCTTCATGTATTCGTAAGTTTTGCTTAGACTCTCTTTGTATTTGAACATGAGTAGCTAAATCTTTCATTCTAGGTTCTTTTGACCCTTTGTATGGATTAATACTTGAATATTCTCTCTTTTGGTAGATTAATATATATATGTGTTGATTTTAACCTTGGCTTAATGCTTCTAAGTGATTGGCCTCCATTTAGATGATTTATTCACTTAGGTTGTGACTTGAGAGAGCCAATCTAGGTGTAGAACTTGATTGAAATCATGCTTGTCTTGAAGTTTACTTGATGAATGGATGGTTTGTTGGTAAAATAGAGATATATTTACTAACCTTGCATTGTCACATTAGGGTTGTTGCTTAAATATTGATTCTCATTAATTGTAGCAAGAGATTGTGCATTTTAATGAGAAGAGAAACTTGATTTTGACTCGAGAGAGCGGGTCAAGTGTTTTAGAACCTTAGACTAACACATATATGTATTGAAATGCCACTAGAGAGGAAATTAACCAAGTTTTATGAAATGCAAAAGGGGAAAAAGAGCCCTAGGCTCAATTATCCTTGAAGTTAAAGAATCAATTGCCTTTATCAATTTTATGTTTTAGAAATAGTCTTTTAAAATTCTCATTCCAAATCAAAACTTTGTTTTAGCTCAACTTGATGAAATTCACTAAGCCTCTTGCTTGACCAATTTGTTAAACAAATCCTCGTGGGAACGATACTTTACTTATCACTTTATTACTTGCGAATCTCGTACACTTGCGAGGCGAACACTATGTGAAAACCAGCCAACACCATCACTACAACAATGGCCATCCTTCCTTATGTGATTGTTCTTGTCAAAATGCTTCTGTTCTCGCGATTATCTTCTGCCATTGATACTATTTCAAGTTCTCAGCCCCTTCATGATGATGGAAGAACCACGTTGGTGTCTAAAGATGGAACATTTGAGCTTGGTTTCTTCAGCCCAGGTAGTTCCAAAAACCGTTATATTGGAATCTGGTACAAAAATATTCGACCTAGAACAGTCGTCTGGGTGGCAAACCGTGAGATACCAGTCAAAGATAACTCAGGCATGTTGAGCATAAACATGAAGGGACATCTTGGGCTTCTTGACCGGAACGAGACAATTATTTGGGTGGCAAATTCATCAACAAAGGCCTTGACTCCAATTGTGCAGCTTTTAGGCTCTGGAAATTTGATACTAAGAGATGAGAAAGACCAAAATCCACAAAATTACTTGTGGCAAAGCTTTGACTATCCCTCTCGATACCTATTTGCCAGGTATGAAGTTTGGATGGGACCTGAGAACTGGTCTAAATAGGCGTATCATAGCATGGAAGAATTGGGATGACCCATCTCCTGGAGATTTCACAGGTGAGCTCATGCTTCACAATTATCCAGAAGTAGTTGTTTGGAAAGGTCGAACAAAATATTACAGGAGTGGCCCTTGGGATGGTCAACGATTTAGTGGCACTTCACTAGCTACGAATGGCACCCCTATTCTGGCTGTGCTTGTCTCAAATAAAGATGAACTTTATTACAGAATCAACACCAAAATTGAGTCGTTTTTGGTAAGATCTGTTTATAACCAATCAACATACACTTTCAATGAATTAATACGGAAGGAAGATGATCAAAGGTGGAAGTCTTGGAGCATCTTTCCAAAAGACAACTGCGATATATATAATCGTTGTGGTCCAAATGGAAATTGTGTCATAGGTGGGGCACCAATGTGCCAGTGCTTAAGAGGATTCTCACCAAAATCTCCAAAGAACTGGGATGCTTTGGATTGGAGTGAAGGCTGTGTTCGAAGTGAATCCTGGAGCTGCAAGGTAAAAAACAAAGATGGTTTTTTGAAAATGAGTGGGCTCAAATTACCAGACACTACACATACTTGGGTTGATGCTAGTATGACACTTGAGGAGTGCAGAGCAAAGTGCATAGAGAATTGTTCTTGTACTGCTTATTCTAATTCAGATACTGTTAGTTCTAGGGGTTGTGAATTTGGTTTGGTGCCCTAATTGACATAAGGGAGGTTCCCTTTACTGCTGATCTAGATCTATATATTCGCCTTGCAGCTTCAGAAACAGGTGTAATTTTTTTAACATATTAAATTTATCATTTTTTAGTTCCTAAAAACCTTAATATTTTGTGTATTAACTCTATCTGGTCATTTCCTTGTGAAGCTGAAGTTAAAGATGGTGGCAGGAATAACACAAAGGTGATTGAGGTCTTAGCTACCATTGTATTTGCTTTTGTGATGGTTATCATTTTCCTCTGCATTTACAAAAGGAGAAGAAAATATAGAGGTAAACAATTACAACGTTTCAAATTGATCATAATTGCATGTCCTATGAGATTTTGTTTGCAAATTATAAAATATGCACTATTTGCTATTTTTATTTGATAAATTTGTTTATGGAGTGAAATATGGAAATATCTTTGTCAGAAGCAAATGATGTTGAAGACTCAAAAAGAGATATGGAAATTCCTTTCTATGACTATGTTGTGATAGCTACTGCTACTAACAATTTCTCAATCGACAAGAAGCTTGGTGATAAATAGATATTTTATAATTAAATAACGGTAGATTCTGGGATATATTAGATTGAATTTATTGATATTTGGTACTTATTTAATTATCTTTATGTACTTATCTATCTTTTAACTAAATATAGGATAAAATGATATTATAACAGAAAATCTATTGATATCCTATTTTATTATGCAGGAAATATTATGTGATCTAAGAATGAGATAAAAAGGAATCAATATATATATATATATATATATATATATTAAAGAGAAGAAACGTCCAGCAAGTTAACATAGTATGATATATTATCTATAATATATCAATTGATGAAAAGAAGACCGTGGACCCCACGCAAAAGCAATTACCATAGGATTTTAATGGTTGAAAGGATATTGTTTAAATATGATGGATATTATTTTGGATAAGAGATACACACGAGACGCAAGCCATGCCCAGCGGAAATCTTTATATATATTAAAAGAAGACGGACGCGCAAAAAAGGAGAAAACGAGCAAAACGCCGCGAACGAGAACGCAGTGGAGGAACGAAAAGAGGAATTCGGTCGATGCAGAATAGTTTGTTTTACATTTCTTTTATTTTGTTAACCTAGCCATGCTTGGCTAGTTCCCTTTAGTAGTTAGGGCGAGGATGAACCCTATGTGAATTTAACGTATTTATTTGGATTCTTATTTGATTATTGTTTCCATGACTGAATGGATTACCTGTGCTTAACGCTTTCTTAAAAGAGTGATCGCCTTTTAGATTGTTTATAGGTTAGTGTATGACAATAGAGATGTTGGTACATTTAACTAGAACCGTTAATCCATCGTAAAATTGCATGACCTAGACATAGGCTTACGAATTTATGCGATCCCATAATTCTGGTAAACAAATTGATTTTTCCAAACAATACTAAGACATTAGGTTGTTTTCAAAAATAATGGATTAAGGTAGCATCAAGACATTGGGACTTAGTCTAATTTTAGAGAATTGGTCGTGTAACATCCCGTTTTCCAAAAGCAGTATAATTTTTTTTTTCCAAAACATCTTTTCAAATCATCAGAGTAGAGCATTTGAGCGGAAGAGTAACTGATATATAATTATAAAATGCCGTAAGTCTGTCTGGATACAACAACGGTACAATGACCGTGTGTTTCAAAAGTACATAATAACAGAAAGGAAGGCTTCCGCTGGAACAACAAAAGGAAGTCTTCAGCCGGGTCTTCTACTCGGGCTGCTTGCCTCTCTCCTCGGTCCTCGGTCCTTCTGACCCTGATGCTATGTTAAGAGCTGAGATCCGCACCGGATCTCAGGTAACGGTTAACCTCATGTATACATACACACATATGGGTTACACAACAACATCCACACAACATATAAACCACACCCAACCAATGCACATGTATCGCTCCCAGCATGCAGTTATATCGCCCCCAGCACTACAGATGTATCGCTCCCAGCATTATAGATGTATCGCTCCCAGCCTTACAGATATATCGCTCCCAGCATGCATACAGTTATATTCTAACATAATATGCATTCCCACAACACACCACATATACACATACCATACTCACATCACATACACGCATACTATATGCATCAGATTAGTGTTACAATACACGAACGTACATACTTCCGTAAACCGAACAGAATGGCCAGGTAAGTGTCTACCATGGGGGCCTCACCGACTTATGTGGCACACCCACGTAGACTAGCATTGCCTTCGGCACCAAACTGTTCTAACATATTTTTATTCAATAAACATACCATAACAATACACATAGCACATATATGCATACCATAAACATAAGAGTTAATGTTACGATACGGACGTACCTTCGTTGACGTTATACGGTATTTCGGCGAATACGGCACGACGGTAGGTAAAAACGTAATCGGGATATCCTATCAACATAACAATGTACTTGTTAAGGATCTATCATTACGACGGACACTTTTAGTCAAAATGACTATTTTACCCCGACCCCTAATCGGCGGAATTTCGCCAAGATTGCTACTTTGACCCTAATCTTTCAAAATTTCAACATAACTCCTACTCCAACATAATTTTCGAAATATAAATCATATTAATTAATGATTCACATCATAACAGGCATTTTGGTAAAAATTACCATTTTGCCCCTATTCCCCTAATCGGCGTAATTTCGCCAGAGCTTCGCTACCTTGACTCCGACTTTCCAAAATTTTGCCAGAACTCCGACTCCATCATGATTTTCGAAATTCATACTTAAAATAAAACTAAAGATCTATCTAGCATTACTACTAAAACTACGAAAGAATTAAAGACTAAAGACCGGAAAAATTACCCAGAGCTTTGCTGCAGAATTCCCCGGACTCCTTCCTCCTCCAGAGCACATCTCTCTAACTTCTCTCTAGGATAGCTCAACTAGAGAAAATGGTTTTGGTGTGAAGAATGCAAAGGG